>VZUI01078424.1:0-20516 GCA_013401135.1 Cettia cetti
TCCCATTGGCTGCGCCGCGGGGGGGCCGGCCGGCGCCGCCGCCGCCGATTGGCTGGCGGGGAATCCGTATCAATGTTTAAGCCGCGGCGTGAGGTGAATAGAGGCAGTCGGCGAGCGGCGCTGGGCGAGCGCGGCGCGGCGCAGCGGCCCCGCGAGTGCTGCAGTGAGGGAGGCGAGGAGGGGGGGAGAGAGAGAGAGCGAGGCAGAGCGCGGCTCCAACTGTTGAATTTTCACTGAATTCTCCACTTACCTGCGGGCAGCTGGTGAAATGGATCTGGTTTATCGGGGATCGGCGTTCGCTCCGCGTGCTGCCAGGCTAACACTGACGACCATCTGTTTGCAAGGGGCCACCATCAATGAGGCAGAGAAGAATATTTGTTTTTTCTTCTTTTGCATTTGAAAGCCTCCCTGCCATACGTTGCAGAATTAACTGTGTACTTTGGGTCCGGACTCAAATAAAGGAGAAAAAAACAGTACAGAACTGAGACTCGGAACTAGGTCTGTGAGCTATGTGTTGGAAACCTATGTTTTTATTGCTTTTTTTTTTTCTTTTAATGTGAAAGATCTCTGATTTATTTCACACATAACACTGAGGAAAGGTGGTTAAAAACACTCAGCAAAGCAGGAGACAGACGCGCCTCTGTGCCAGTGAGTGGATAACAGCCTTGTTTTCCTGATCCTCAGTCTCCCGGAGAAAGAGGTATAGTAAAAGTGTAGCTGGATCCGACACCCCCACCTTCTCCTCTTTTTTTTTTTTTTTTTTTTATCTTTCTTCCCTCCTCCCTCTCCAAAATATAAATCTGATTAATTTTTTTCCTGTCTATAGAGTGAGTCAGAGAAGCGTTAGGAAGAAGCTGCAACTAATGTCTGTGAAGGGAGGAACATGAGACGATAGTGAATGTGATTTGTTCCGCTGGATCTGACTCATCCAAGCAGATTGAAACACCTGCATTTCTGGATTTGCCTTTCATTTATTTCAGGTTGTTTAAAGAACCTGAAATAAAATTTTGCTAACCCTCCCCAGTATTTACCTCTACACCATATCGCTAGGAAAGGTGTACATCGGAGAGGGGGAACGCATCTGGCGTTGCTACCGCTCTTCTCCCCTGTACCAAGATGCTGAGAGAGACTGTTAAAGCTTTGAAAGGATTGCAAAAAATGCATCACACTGATCGCGGAACTGCATAGATTTTAATATAAGCGAATTAAACGATTAAAAGATCTCCCACTTTATTCATCGGCAGGATTGTTTTTCCTCTTCTTCTCCCCTCCCCTAAATGAAGAGGACTAGGCGGCAGTGTCATTGGAAGGAGACGCTGAATAGAAAGAAAAGAGAGGCACTTGATAGCGCAGCCCTGTGAATACAGAGACTGTTTCCCTTTTAGGGAGAGACTAAGAAAGAGAGTGTGTGTGTGTGTGTGTGTGTGTGTGTGTGTGTGTGGTGGCTTTTCTTTCTCCCCCGCCCTCCCACCCCTTCCCTTGCTCTTTTTTTTTTTTTTTTTTTTTTTTTTTTTTTTTTAATCTATGCGTCCAGCCATGGGTTGCCTGTTGCTTTCCTCTCGGCTGGAGAGAAAAGCAAACTGGAATTAAACTGCATCGAGAAAAGTGCAGCTCCTCAGACACGCATACGCACACACACATAGATACACGGAGAGAAAGGATGTGGTGGTGGCGGCGGCTACTGGCCTGTCTTAAAGAAACCCAAGTGTGGTGCTGATTGAGCACGGTCAGAGCTTTCTCTCAAAGTATATATTTACTGCTAGTGATGAAGGTCAATTGGTGGGTTTCTTAATTTTTTCACCCCAAAAGAACGGGTGGAAGGCTAGTAGTAGAGGGAGAGAAAGGAAGCTATAAATCCGAATACTAGTTTTTGCTGGGGGGTGGTGGTTTGGGGGTTGGGGCTTTTTTTTTTTTTTTTTTTTTTTTTTTTTTTTTTTTTTTTAATGTGTTTTGTTTTCCCCTCTTGCCTTGCAATTCTCATTCCCTCTCCCTCTGATTCGGGAAGAAAACAGTGACCCAGGGTGTACGAGACAGAGAGGGGGGAAATACCGACGGCAGCGAGATGCAGCTCTCCGCCGCAAGCAATGCAAGATTAGATCTCTAAATGCAGCAAAACACTCCCTGAAAACCAACAACCCCGCGGTGCAATCAGACATTTCACTGCCGCTCACTACACACGAAGAGGGCTTCAACAACAAGCTGAGACTTTTTTTTCCTTTCTGTCTCTCTCCTACCACTCCACTCCATCAGTCGCATCACAAGCGATGCCTAGCAAATAAGCTTTTTTACCTCTGCTACACACCTGTGACCACCCCCCTTTTCCTATGTATATGTGAATACACATATTTAAAAAATATTTCTGATCGTTTTTAGAAAAACAACCACTGCCGCCGCTTTTTTATTATTGTTATTATTTTTAATATTCTTTGTACATCTGCGGGGATTCAAGGATTTGGAACACATCGCCTGCTCGGAGGAGAAGATCTTTTGCAAATTTTCTGATTTTTTGAAATCCCCTCCCACTGCCGAAGTTGGACAGACGAAGTAACTGCAAGGGGACTGCAAGCACGGCAAGCTCTTGCTGAAACGCTGCCGAAGCTGCTCCCTCCCCTCCCCCTGACCCCCCCGATTGCTCCCTCCCTCTGAGCTACATGGTCTATTTGCCGCCTCTCATCCTGTGTCTCTGCAGATGTTTTAGAGCAACAGGTTCAGGAACTTGAAATATAGGGGTGGGGAAAGAGAAGGGAAAAAAAATCAAAACCAAAAGGGGAGGAAAAAAGAGCCGTCAGAGGAGGAAGAACAACCCCGACGCAGGAGGCAAAGAAGACGGGGGCAACCCTGGTCGTCGCTGCTGCTCCTGCCTCCTCCACCCCTCTTCGGGGATGTACCTTTCCATTTGTTGCTTCTTCTTCTGCTGGGCTCCCGCCCTGTCCCTGAAGAACCTGAATTACTCGGTGCCGGAGGAGCAGGGAGCTGGCACTGTCATTGGGAATATCGGGCGCGATGCGCGGCTGGCAGCAGGCGCTGCGGGAGGCGGGATGCTGCCCCCGGAGCGTGGTGTTCCCGGTGGCGGCCCCGGCGGCGGCCGCGGCCCCAAGTCCACCTTCCGGGTGCTCGAGAATTCAGCCCCGCACCTCCTGGACGTGGACGGGGAGAGCGGGCTGCTTTACACCAAACAGCGCATTGACCGGGAGGCGCTGTGCCGGCGAAGTGCCAAGTGCCAGCTGTCCCTCGAGGTGTTTGCCAATGACCAGGAGATCTGCATGATCAAAGTGGAGATTCAGGACCTGAACGACAACGCACCATCATTCCCCTCTGACCAAGTGGACATGGACATCTCTGAAAATGCTGCACCAGGCACCCGCTTCCCCCTCACCAGTGCCCACGACCCAGATGCTGGGGACAATGGTCTGCGCACCTACCTGCTCACTCGTGATGACTACGGCCTCTTCTCCCTAGATGTGAAGTCCCGTGGTGATGGCACAAAGTTTCCGGAGCTGGTCATCCAGAAGCCATTAGACCGTGAGGAGCAGAGTCACCACACCCTGGTGCTGACGGCATTGGATGGCGGTGACCCACCACGCTCAGGCACGGTGCAGATCAATGTGCGCCTCATTGACTCCAATGACAACAGCCCCATCTTCGAGGCGGCCTCCTACGTGGTAGAGCTGCCAGAGAATGCACCACTAGGCACAGCAGTCATCGACCTCAATGCCACCGATGCTGATGAGGGTACCAATGGAGAAGTGCTCTACTCCTTCAGTGGCTACGCACCTGAGCGCGTCCGTGACCTGTTTAGCATTGACCCACAAAGTGGCCTCATCCGTGTCAAGGGCAACCTGGACTATGAGGAGAGTGGCCTCATTGAGATTGATGTCCAAGCTCGGGACCTGGGGCCCAATCCCATCCCTGCTCACTGCAAGGTCACTGTTCGCCTCATCGACCGCAATGACAATGCTCCCACCATTGGCTTTGTCTCCGTTCGCCAGGGAGCTCTGAGTGAGGCTGCCCCACCAGGCACTGTCATTGCCCTGGTGCGTGTCACCGACCGTGACTCAGGCAAGAACGGGCAGCTCCAGTGTCGGGTGCTGGGCGGTGGCGGCGGGCCCGGTGCCGTTCCTTTCACCCTGGAGGAGAACTATGACAACTTCTACACTGTGGTCACTGACCGACCCCTGGACCGTGAGGCACAGGACGAGTACAATGTGACCATCGTGGCACGTGATGGGGGCAATCCCCCGCTTAACTCCACCAAATCGTTTTCCGTCCGGATCCTTGACGAGAACGACAACCCACCCCGCTTCAGCAAGAATCTTTATGTGTTACAGGTTCCTGAGAACAACATCCCTGGAGAGTACCTGGGTTCGGTTTTGGCCCAGGATCCTGACTTGGGCCAAAATGGGACAGTGTCTTACTCCATTCTGCCTGGGCATGTGGGAGACGTTTCCATCTACACCTATGTCTCTGTCAATCCCACAAATGGTGCTATTTATGCTCTGAGGAGCTTCAATTATGAGCAGACAAAGCACTTTGAGTTCCGCGTGCTGGCCAAAGACTCGGGTTCCCCCCACCGTGAAAGCAATGCCACAGTGCGTGTCACCGTGCTCGACGTCAACGATAACGCACCCCTCATTGTCCTGCCTGCCCTTATCAATGACACTGCTGAGCTGCAGGTGCCACGCAATGCTGGGGTGGGCTACCCAGTGGGCACCGTCCGTGCCCTGGACAGTGACTTTGGGGAGAGTGGGCGCCTCACGTATGAGATTGTGGAAGGCAATGAGGAGCACCTCTTTGAGATGGACCCCACTAGCGGTGAGATACGCACCTTGCACCCCTACTGGGAGGAGCTCAGCCCTGTGGCTGAACTGGTGGTAAAAGTCAGTGACCATGGCAAGCCCAGCCTCTCCGCTGTGGCCAAGCTCATAGTCAGGGCCTTGGCGGGGCCCCTGCCCGAGGCTGGCGAGCCGCAGGTGAATGGCGAGCAGCATCGGCGGCCACACTGGGACTTGTCGCTGCCGCTGATTGTGACGCTGAGCACTGTCTCCATCATCTTGCTGGCTGCCATGATAACTATTGCTGTGAAGTGCAAGCGAGAGAACAAGGAGATCCGCACCTATAATTGTCGCATTGCCGAGTATAGCCACCCTCAGCTGGGAGGAGGGGGAGGCAATGGCGGGGGAGGAGGAGGCAGTGGCAGTGGAGGGGGCAAGGGAAAGAAGAAGAAGATCAGCAAGAATGACATTATGCTGGTGCCCAGTGAGGGCGAGGACAGCCGGGGTCCCCTCAATGTCATGAACGTGGTGAGCAGCCCATCCCTGGCCACCTCACCCATGTACTTTGACTACCAGACCCGCCTGCCCCTCAGCTCTCCCAGGTCTGAGGTGATGTACCTGAAGCCCGCCTCCAACAACCTGACTGTACCCCAGGGACATGTGGGCTGCCACACCAGCTTCACAGGGCAAGGGACTAACGCCAGCGAGGCTCCCCCGAGCCGGATGTCCATAATTCAGGTAGGAGACTTTTAGAATACCCTGGACCTCACTTTAGACACTGGTTTAATTTTCCCTTTTGTCTGCAGTGCAATCTGCTGTAAGGCACCACTGAAGGGACCACCAACACAAGTCACTAAAGAGAGGTGGACTTAATGAAAGTTGAACTAGACCACATCTGATGGGTCTGGTTCTGCTGTCACACTGATGTTTCCCATGTGATTCAAAAGCAAATGCCCACTGAAACACAGAGTTATGGCTGTGCCAAAGAGGTGCATGTGAGAGTGTGGGCAGGCATTTAGTGCATTTGAGGCATGCTGGGGGATTTTCCCAGTAGACTGTCAGAAGTGGGCACTTCCACAGGTTTCACTTCTCTTTGGTTTGGGTTGGAGAAGAGGGAGGGCATTTCTAAAGTGGTCATACCATCTGCAGTAACTAACAGGACAGGGAAGAAACTGCACACTGAGGACATCTATTGCAACAGTGTATTATAGCCCTCCAATCTTGTATATAAATATGAGCTATCATTCCAAGATGTATGTTTTATTTTTTTCTAATTTCCTTCTTCAGAATATATATCCATAAATGTATTTTTTTGTCAGTATCATTGGGGCCCCATTGCCTCCTCCTCTCCCCATAAACAACTAAATTTTCAGTGCTGAAAATTCTGCTTAGTCAAATAGAAAGAAAATGTATGTGGTGACTCCCTCCTACCTCCAAATGTTAACAAAACTCACATCCTGTCATAAACCAGCAAAACAACTAGTCAGATTTCCAGTAGCCTGAGTCAACATTGATGATTGCTTTATAGTGAAAGACTTACATGCTCTGTCTTCTACCAAAGCTCATTTAGAAATTATAGCTGGGCTGCATTCTGCTGTCAATTATATCCACACTGTCCTCTGCTGACTTTTGTGAATGTGAGAAATGGCAGAATTTGGACCATTGGATATAGGGTACTAATCAAAGAATGACTTAATTTTTAGCAGGTAGTTTGAAGTCCAAACTCAGAAGATTTATTTCAGAGCAGTGAACTTGCAGAGTGAAGGTGAGGGCAGAAATTGGCTCCAGTAGATTTAATATAAAGTATTACTTCATGATTAATGCAGCTTAATGTTCAAACGCTACAGGTATGTTCCAAAGTGATTTTTAACGTTCGCATTGAAAGCAGGCTCTGGATAATGACTATTAAATATATTTGAAATGTCATATCTGTTCTATCCTGTGGTTCTCCTGATATGCTGTTCTGAGTCATAGGGGAATGAGCTGAGTGTATCAGAAGTGACACAGACTCATTTTGTGTATGCAGCTAGTGGGAAAGAAGTTGCGCTGTAGTCACTTGATGTACCTAAAGAAGATTCATAATACCTTGGAGTTACCATGCCCTGTGATCTGTGAACATCAAATGTTCTACTTGCCAGCTGTATCTAATATTTTAAACTGAATAGAAATGGCCAAAGGTAATTGGCAGTTTAAAGAACCAAAATTCAAGTAACTGATGACCTGGAAATGGAACATTTACAACTGGGGAAAAAAAAAAAAAAAAGACTGCCTATACAAGGTCACTAATCCTCAAGGGACTATTGAGTTGTGTCACAGAAACAATTTCATTTTATGCCTATCATGAATTTGTGTTGCTATCAATTAGGTGAGTGGAGCAATACTTAAAATCTGAAATTGATTTTAACAAAATGTGACACTTTAGGAAAGAGTTTAGGTTAGGGCACAACCAGAGATAATTTGATTTATTATTCATGCTTTAAAAAACAAATAACTTTTCATGACACTTGCTTAAGTAATGTCAACTTTTTTTTTTACTGTAAAATGGAGTTGTCAGAAAGCTAAAAAAAAAAAAAACCCTCCACATTTTTTCCTACTGACAAGTGTAATAGTTACTAAAAGACAGAAAATTATACTTTCCTACAACCGTGTAATGTCTATATAAAGCAATTAATTAATGTATTGATGCTACTGAATAGTAAAGTTTCAATTGTAGTGTAAAATCCCTATGGAAAATATGATTCCTTCTTTTTTTACAGTGTTCACTGTATAAGATCAATAATGATTTTTTTTTTTTTCCTGAAATCTATATAAAGCTAAAAAAAGGAATTTCCTCCCTTAAAAAGTGTGTTGTGGTTTCTATAAGACTTTTCATTATGAGAACTATGAAAAATGTTAACTGAAACTCCTCATAACATATATTGGTATATCTAATGCTGTTCTTGTTTTCCCTCATTATCTACACAGAGTGTTTTGGAGGTTTGCATGATTCAGTCACTAGATCACGAAACATTCAATTTTACCTAGTGTACAACCTGTTCAAACATACTTATTGATACTATATTTTGTAGCTGCATTGGCAAAACAGAGATTAAGAAACAGTGTAGCTGGTTTCTATTTAGAAAAGGCTCAGATTTAAAGTAGCTAGAGGGGAAAATTGATCGTCTTCACTGTACTTTTGCATTACTAAAATACATTTTGTATTCTCCATCTCCACATCCCTGGAGTAAATTTTATATAAAATTTGCATTTAGAATGTAGGCGCTACTTTATGTCTGGTCCTGTGCTTCTGCCTCATGTAAAATTTAAAGTGCAGACATAAGGAGAAATAGTAAAGGATCAGCCCTCTCTCTGGATCTACTATATTTTTAATCACTCCAAGAAACCTGTGTCTGCATATGTAAATTACACAGTTAAGAATTGAAGGTGTAGGCTGTGGAAAAAAAAAAAAAAAAAAAAAAAAAAAAAGAAAAAAAGAAGAAACAAAATCCAGCTGCTTTATCATCTCTTTTAGTTAATCAATCCAGTTAAGCAGTTTTCTTAAGTACCTCAGTAAGGGGAAGGTAAACAATTGTGTAAGTGTTCTCTTACAAATGCTCCCAATTAGTTTTACAGATATATTTTTGAAACATGATAATTCCACACTGTAATTCGTACAGTGGAACAGCATTTGTTCATTCTCATTTTGTTGGCAACTGTTTAATGGCACAATTCTCCTTAAAACTTTATATATATATACACACACATACTATATATCTATGGAGATGTATATACATGATAAATATTATATTATTACTTAGTAGAGTCAATTGATTCTATAAATATTTAATAGCAAATAAATGATTTCTTTCTCAGTAAGATCCAAATTTTCTCACTCTTATTAGGAGTGCATAATATTTTCTTTTTCCTTTCACTTATTAGTAGGACTTAGTGAAGCTAATGGGCCTTATGATTCCCTTATTTCTAATGAACAGTATTTTACTCTACAGATAGCCCAATTTACATCTACAAGTACCTGTGGAATAAAGTATTACTTAGTGACCAGGGGTTTCAGACAGACCTAAAAGGACCAGCAATTGAATGAATTACTTCCTGATATGGGTAAGATTGGTATAATCTTGCCTCTCTTTAAGTGACTTCTGTTACACACCAATTACACTATTTGACAGTTTATGTGTTTGCTCTCTACTTTGTAGCATCCACCTATGTACCACAGTTGCATGTGTTACTTATATCGGAATCAATGAAATTCTTCAGTACCATAAAAATTAAATAATTTAAACATGCTTATATACATATATGTATGAAATATTGGATGGACAGATGAGAATGCTGTATACATTCAGCTTTTCTTGGTGCAAGAGACTTGCAAGTTCATAGGCCCTCTAAAAATTGACCATTTTTGATTTGATGTGCACCTGAGATTGATGTATATTAAGAACAGTGTTTAGTGACATACTGGGAAGTTACACAGCTTTACTTTAGCATGCCTCATTGTTCTTAACTTCAGCAGTCATTTTCCAAAGATACTGTAGAAACATTGCTTTCAACCAAAAGTCTGTTAAAAATATTTAAATATAGGGCAGTGCTGTACAATTCGCTATTGCCAGGGTCAAAATTCCATGTGACCTTTGAATCACTTAAGATCCAAACTGTAAACTTTTACTGGCGAGAAGGAAAGCAGGAGGAAAATTGACATGGCTGAAAGATTTCTGTTCTCTTTAGCCCTTAAAGACTACTGGGAAATTTTGGTTCATCTCATTCTGGTGATCTACTCACCTGACTAAAAGAAACAGAATTTTGTTTTATTATGTAGTGCAGACACCAGAAAAAAAAAGTATAAACATGCACATATGTGTATTTCTCCTACCAAAATTCGGAGCTAGTCAGTTTGCCTTTCCCTGTGTGAACAAGTCAAAACTTCTTCTTTCAGATTTCCAATACATAAGAGTAGATTGATAAAGGAAAACAAATAGTTTCTTTACACAAGCAGGTTCCAGAACTAGGCTCCTCAAAGTGGCATATTAGTAGTGTAGAAAACTGTCTGCAATATGCAAGTAGTGTTAATCATCCTGGAGATTATTTATTGCTATACTTGTGGTGCAATAATTATAATTGAGGAGTTTTGTAAATGCATCAGGAATAAGGTGGGTGTGAATAAATAAAAGAAGTGGTCACAGCTTTTGTTAAACAACAGCTAAAAATGAATGACTGTGCTGAAAGGAGATCTCAAGCTGAGAATTGCTGTATCTGCTGTACCAGGCGCTCCCACAGCATTTTAAGATAAAGTACAGATCATTCTTAATACTTCAGGCACCTGATGTTTATGATGTGTTGATAGATTAATGTCAAGTCCCAGTGCAGCTTCATTGCCAGGTGTCTAGTAGTACCTAAGAAGATAGAGTCTTCAAGGCAATTAAAAATAAAACATTAACCATATTAGTGTTGCTGCTCTGTCTTTTAATATGTTATTTCATACATTGAGAAACTTCTACTGAGAAATTTCAAGATTACGAAAAGAAATCTTCAGCTGCTGCATATAAGGAGAAGCAGCATTCATCACAGAAGTTGCACTCATCCTCAGTGATTTAAATTCCTATCCTTTTTTTATAGATCTTCTACCTCAACTGAGTATTATTATTCTCTGTTCCCACTAGAACTAGTACAAGGTAACATTTTGCATCAGGAAGATACTAGAACAGTTCTAAACATTTGCAAGTTTGCAGGTTTGTACTCTATATATTCCAAAGATTCACATCTGCATATTCTAGGGATGTTATCTAAAAACACTAAGTTGTGAGATGCAACTCTTAAACTACCTGCCTAGGTATCATGATTGTAGTTTTAACAGTGTTTTGCAAGGCTAGATGTCTTACAAAGTAACTCTTCTGAATGCTTGCATTGTGTAAATACAGTCTGGAGTTTTGTGTACAGTCTGGTTTTGTGTTACAGTGTTCTGCATCTTTAGTTTCATTCACTGGATGAAGTCCGTCCTAGAGTTCACTATGCAAGAATTTCAGGACAAAACCCTTCCTATGCTTCCATGAAGCTTTATTTAATATTTTTTCAAGATGCACTGTATAGTATAGTGACACAAAACATACATTTTAGGATAAGATCTGGCAACATACCACTCTTCACTGCACTGGTTGCTGAAATAGAGGAAGCAGAATTGAACTCCTTTTTTGTGTTACATCTGTTCTTGTCTGATCTTGACTTCCCTGCTGATGATATTTATAGCACTATTATTTTAAAAGGATCATTCTTGATATACATGTCCATTTGAAATCTAAAGAACTTTCCAAAATGAAGAGCTGTAATAAAGAACAATAAAAAATAGAGAGAAAAACAATTTAAGAGTCTAAAGTGGAATATACCTATTATGAAAAAGTCGTTCCAGAACAGATATTCTTAACAAAAATTAATAATAATAATATCTCTGAAGAACTTGCTGTTTTATAAAAGACATGAAACAAGTTATGCAGGATTGACTGTCACGACTCTCAACTGCTCTTAAAGTTGTCTGAATTTTCTGCATCTTTGTGTTCACTGTCACTACCCAAACTTAGATGGAAAGATATCTGCAAATTTGTGATAACCAGTGCAATTTCAATAACCAATTCTTTGAAGAATCATCTTTAACAACATATTTTCTTAAGTTTTTATTAATCTTCCCCATGTTGATGAAAAGGCCTGTTCTTACTCAAAATTCAGTCAATAGCATAATCTCGACTTCATAAATTATTTTAGTGGTTCAGGAGTGAATTGTGACTAAGACTTCTAGGGAATTCAGCTAAGAATAGCATGATTTGGCCCTTCATTTTGAGGTTTGCGGTTTTCATGATTTTTTTTTTTCTTACATTGTCTTTACAAACAATTAAGGAAACTAGAATTTAGATATTTTTGTAACTATGATGTGAATTGTAACACAGAATTATAGAATGGTTTAGATTGGGCAATAGTTTTAGGATGATCAAGTCAGATAGATGGTCAACCCAGCATAATCATGTGTACAGTGGAAAAGAAATCAAATACTCCATTGATCATATTGCTGAACATACGTTACCATATTTTCATATATTTTTGAAACTTTGAATAATACAGCACTATTGTTGCAACTCAGCAAATATTTTTACATGGAAAATTAGCAATAGGTGTGTATGAAATATTCACAAATTTACTTAACATTAAGAAAGCATAGATACAGTCTGGTTTCTCTGATAAGACAAAAGTGTCATTTAAAAATTTCCTCCTAAGCCACAACATCTGGATGTGAACCAGCTGGGATTTTATTAAAAAAAGGGAGTTTTTTGTCTTTTTTCCTAGCATTTTTTTTCTTTCTCTTCACTGTCTTCCACCCCAGGAAGCATTAACATACCAGCTAATATTTACATATATGTTTCTAAATATCATGCTTTGTTTTTCTTCCTTTTCTTGTTTCTAGAAAAATTAAAAATTTTAAGTTAAATTAGTTTTAGGATTTGCCATGGAAGGCAATTATTCTACATACAAAAAGTGGAGATATGTGTTGTTGTTTTTTTTTTTAATTTCACTTATTTTTTTTCTGAAGAAAACGTATGTGTTGCATGACAGAATTCTTCACATACTTCTTCAAGCCTGGGCAGTACCTGCACGTCTGCAGAAAAGATATTTTGACACTAGTATTAATGTTTTCCTATAGGTAAAAAATTCAGAAGAGAACTTAAACAAGGATTTGTTGACCAGAGCAGAAACACAGCTCTGTTTTTATCTGTAAAATATAGAAGGAATCCTCTGATGTCAAAAGGTCAGTGTAGAGCAGTTGGGGACAAATTTTTGCAGTAGATAGCCTGAAAGCTTTATGTTTTCAATTGTATGGCTACTTCAGCTGTAAGAAAAGTGGTAAAATTAATGCTAAAGGGTTCAAAAATACAGAAAACAAGTAAAATTCTCAGGGGACTGCATGCTCTTGCCTTAATAGAAAAAAGAGGAAAAAGAAAAGAAATAGAAAAAAGGTACTAGGAAGAGAGTGAAAAAATGGCTGGGGAAAAAGGTTTCTTGAGTTTAAGTGTTTTATTTGTTAATTTTTTAAGGGGGCATCAAGGCTATTAACTAGTCACTGCTTTTGTTGATGAGATGAAACAGAGTAATGTGCAGCTGCCATAATTCTTAGCCAAGGTGCATTCTAAGCCCTACTAATCTATTTGTGCAACCATTGTTTTTTGCTGAAGACTTTTTTTTTTTTAACAGAAGAATGTTCTGGATTAGTTACTATAAATCCTATGAGAAAGAAAAAAAAAAAGTAAAAAATTAAGAATTTTAGATAAAATACTCAGTATTAAGTACTAGATTCAAGAACAAGAAAATTCTTATGAATGTCCCTGTTAATTCAGGTATTAGACAGCACTTTAAATAACCTTTTTGAGTAGTCATATATTTTCTGGCTAAATCCCAAAGGCTGCTGATACTATTTCTTTCTTAATAAGGTCACACAAGAATCATCTCTTTCTCCTACTCATTTGCTTCCACATAGGTATTACCTGTACAGAAAGGATAGCAGATCAATTCGCCCACTTCTTGACATGAGATTTTCTATTTATTTTTTGGCCTCAAAACTGAGGAGTCCCTCTACATATAAAGACAAAACTGCATAGCTTCAGCCAAGTATTTGTGTTATTTGTACAGAGAAACAGCATAAAGATCAATTTGTATCTCACTTAGGTTCACTGGGGGGATGTCTCCTTTTCCAAACCTCAAGACAATCAGTCCCATACTGGTCTATTTTCAATATAATAAGGTATAAGCAGTCTAGGCATGTTAAGTGCTTCAAATTAAGATATTTGATTTTAGCCATGGACTTTTCTACTGGCTTTGTGGCATATGTATCAGGTCAAAGTTTCTCACATTCATAAAATACTTTAACCCATAACAGAGAAGTTCCTAATCTCATCCTGTTCCCTGCTGGGTGGCTTTGTGTTGCAATCTCTGTGGCCTGCCAAAGGAGGACTCCAAAGGGGAAAGGAAAAGTCTTGTCATGAGATGCAAGTGCATAATTTCAGCTGTGTGGTTGAGACCTCTAGTTGATGCATTGTAGGTTCTTGCAGTGATAGTCATGCAAAGGTATTTTCAGAGAGTTGTTCAGACCATCTACTGATCCGTGTACCACATGTGTGTAGTGCCTGTACTATTCTAGTGACACTGTGATTACTTGTATTTCCAGTCCTTGCCCTGGAACACTTCCAGGCAGTTTTATTATATTGAAATGGCTCTTACAGTTCATTGAGCATCCAGCATAATACTGTTGAATAGGATTGGTGCATGTGCATATATTTATTAAAACAAAAGAAAAATCAGGCAGTTAAGCTGCATAATTATGGGGAAAAGAATAATAACAATAAAACACCATTTAAGTTAACAAGCTTTGTGATCAAAGAATAAATGCAGGTTAGATAAATGAGACTCTAGATGTAACTCATCTACATAAATAAGCTCCAGTCTGATTAGACGATAGGAATATATTAAAAAATCCTAAAGTATTTAAAAAGTATTTTACTTTAGTACTTTTATAATTTCTAGTTTAATTTCATCATATTTTTAACATTTCCACTCCACAAAAAAAAGCTAATTATAAACTACTTTTGCGTGCTTTTATTTTTTGATTAACAGTGTTTACAGTGTAAAAAAAGTCTAAACTAATACAAGTAAACAAAAGTAGCATCATGAGTTTTCATTCTGGTTTGACTGTGTGGTGTGTCAAAAACATAAAGCATTTTTTAATGTCTTAATTTTAATTTTTTTACGTGGCAAAGTTTTTTTGATTGATTTTTAATTAAAGAAAAACATTAAAGGGAACATTTAAAGGACAATTTCTTGTTTACTGTCTTTATCAGCAGAGAGCAGCCTTTGTAGTGTTTGAAAGCTGGTGCATTAAAAATCAATTTCAAGTCTTCAAAGCTGTAAACTCTTGCTTGCTTTGTAGATATATACTGTTTTTAAAATCTTTGGAAGCACAGTTGACAATTGAATTAAAACAAAAGGTAAATAATGGTTTCATGAACATTTGAAGGATTTTAATGTATTTTTAATAATAGCTACAGGATTTTTTATAGCGACAGACATGTGAATAACATTTTATAGCCTTAAAATGCACAATTTGTTCCTAAAGACAGGGGGGTTTTGTATTCTTTTATTAAGAGAATTTTGTTTTAAACTTCTCTTGGTGTTATTCTGTTGTTTTTAGTGAAAACCATGATTCAAACACAGAACACGTCAGTCAGTTTCTTTACTTACTGTATTTCTGTCTCGCTCTTTGCTGATTGCTAAGCAACCACTTATGATTGTTTAGCTACGAATCAGTTTAAAAAAAAAAGGTAAGCTGAAGTGGAATAAACAAATGTTCATTAATTCTTAAAGAAAATATTTAAATTCTATAAAATTTTAAAAGTAACAAAGAAAACAACATTGTTTTAATGATGTATCTCTGATTCAGCACTTGAGTGACTACCTACAGACTCAAAAATGCTCTTTTTGAGCAAATCTAGAAAAAAAGCAAGTTCTTAGTACATAAGGAATATTGAGGCCTGTGGAAATATACATATATGTTCATAATTAAATTAACATTATTTCTTTCAGGGCAGGATCCTTAAAACACTTAATCAGTGATCATTTTAATTTAGGTCAATAGAACCATAAAATTAAATAGATAGTTTATAGGTGTGGGGTTGCTGATGTGCATAAGCATGTGCAGAATTCAGCCCAGAATCTGCTCGTCTGTGTTACCTGAACTGCCCCGTTGCCTCTCTCCTTTGCTTTACGAACACTGCAAAGCTGCAAAAGCTGTTAGTTTCACTTAGCCTCCAACTACATTTTCTCATATTGTGTTGAGATAGTCCTGATGTCTTGCTTTCTTGCAGAGACTTGAGTAATTTGATATGCAGATTTGAAGATCATAAAAACAATCCTGCTTTGATGGTCATGAGCCAGACTATCCAGCCACAGCTGTAAAGTACCAAGTGTGTTCTTTTGTGATCTCTTCATCATTTCAGTGGATCAAATGACAATAAGAATATAGTGGAATTTCAAGTGCTTGGGAAATAATGAAATTAAAAGTCTTTTTAAAATGACAACCATGAAGCCTTAGAAACTATTCTATTTCTAGGCTATGGGCCAGATAATGTGTATGCATGTATATGGGGATATACACAGAAAAAAGAGTAGAATGGAATCAAAAGAACCATCTAGATGGATAAAAGACATTATTAATGAGCAATGTGTATCTAATTTTTCTTTTTTATATTGTGTATGATCTGTACAGAGCTGTGTAGCAGCATTTTGGAAGGTGCTGTCAACCTGCACTTTTTGCTGCATACTAGAAAGCATCAAGTTTAGACAAATGATGTCTTTTTTTTCTTGAGTTAAGAGTATTGGTAAGGAAGAACCTAATTTTCCACTTCATGATGGAATCCTGCTATCAAACTTCAGGACCGAGAGTGATGATTAAAAGGAAGTATAATTCATGCAACATGTGAAAAGAAACAGCACTTAACTGAGTCCATGAAATGCATTAGTTATTAAAAAGCATATGATAATTTGCATCTCACAGCTCCAAGGCAAGAAATATATCAGTCAGCTTTGTAGCTATTGGGTGAAAAGGAGGTGAAAACAAGATGTTGTCTGTTATTTCTTTCAATATACAGTCTTCATTTTGTCTCAATCAGTCAATAGACATGTATTTTGTCTTTTTAAACCACATGTAGCTTCTATTCAGGTGTAACAGGTGATAAATAGTATTGCAAAGGGCAGAAACAAGTGTATCAATTTATTTTGTTATTTATTCATTGGCCATCACATACATGATCTTTCCCAAAATATACCTCTCATTATTCCAACAATGTGATGCAACAAAATAATAATTCCTTCAAGTATGAAATAACTCATTTTAAGTACTTTCCTGGGCTCATTTATTTCAAACAGCCTTCCAGAATTTTGGAGAACGTTAATTTCAGTTCATTTTATGTATGCATAGACCACAAATAGTCTTTCGTTCATCCCCTGATTTTGGCTACTTAGAAAACTTTGAAATGAGTATCTGGATTTCCAGATTTTGACCTACTTGTAAAGCAAGAAGAAACTGCTTCTATTAAACAAATGTAAGCTTCAGGAATTTTTGTTATTTATGGCCAAAAATACTTAGATAAATTACTTGCAGTCATACTGGTCTTGCTGATTCTTGTGGATGTAGAAATAGGCACACATTTTGAATAGCCATGGGAGGAGAAGAGATTTTTAAGGGAAAGTTTTTGTTCTGATTTAAGTTTTGTGTTTTTGATAGTGTTTTATAATAAAGACAATTACATAGTAATTTGGGTTAGAATGCATGCCCAGTTCCCCATCTCAAAACCCAATTTGTTACTACCTGTGGCTATTTCTATTAAAAAAGAAACATAATTACTATGAGTCTCAGCAGTCCAAGAGTAAATTTTTGCAATTACAATACTTCCCTTGGGCAGATATATGAAAATGGCAGATTAATTCCTGCCAGTCTATTCCTTGCACATTCTTCAGGTTCCTGGTAGCTTGGACTATCATTATATTGGTGATGTTTTTTATCCGGTGGCTAAGGTTAAACAGGGAATGCTACTATAAACCTTTAGGACTAGAATGCCATATCACTGCCTTACAAAATCTCTGTGCTGAAGTGTGATCCACAGCATCCTAGGAGCACGATACTAATTCTGTTTTCATGGAAAGTGTATGATTTTACTGATGATTTTAGCATAGTTGAGAAGGGTATTTTGTATTTTATTGTATTATGCCTCAAAAAGATTTTAAAAAACCCAAATGAACTCAAGTTTACTCATTCTTAGGAATTTATCAAGACATTAATAAAGCTGCAGCTGAACTGAAAAATATGGCAATTCCTAATATTTAATAGCTTTTGTTTTATTCCAAATAGCACAATGCAATGAAACATCAGTAAATTAAGATGACACTGAAATTATGTAAAGGAACAAATTCCCATGGAAATAATTCATTGTCTACTAGGTTTTTCCCCCTTAAAACAAGTTTTGAGGGCATATGAATTGCGTTGAAAAGTTGTGCTGCTGGAGATCACTCTCTGCAGATAAGCACCTAACTCCATGTTGAATTCCAGTGAAGTTGGAAGTTGGTGTGGCTTCATGTGGGCTCATAATCCACCTGCAGGGAGCAGCATTAGCCTATGTTACACATGATCTGGTTTGACTGTCCAGGAAGAACCGTATGAACAATCCCATTTTTCATTTTGCATGAACTTTTGTTTGAAATTTCTTGCACTGCATCTGTAGTGTTTTCTTTTCCCACTTTGAAAGAAGTTTCCACATACACAAGCTTCTAAATGTCAACTTGGGGACTTCTGTGATGTTGATATTATTTAGAAAAGGTTTCATTAGCTTTTTTCTTTGGGAGGTCATAAATAAAATTTTAAAAAGTAAAATATATATACATCCTTCAGTTGATGTTCAATGCATTCCACTTTGGAAAAAAGTGCTCACATACTGGCTGAGCATCCTGCTAATTACATAGAGAGAAAGTCCATAATTAAATCCCTGTGTTCTAACAAAGCCCTCAGTCAAATATTAGCATTCATGTTCAGTCACTCTATCCCTGGTGAAACCTGCAGCAGTGTCCTAGATATTTACAAACCAACACTGCTTTGGAACAGAAAGATGACTTTATGTAATTCTGGAATCTTTGCAGTCACCATATCTTATGTGGATCTTCTTAATTTACAGAAAGATCTCATTTCAGAGTCTTGATATGGCACACCATAATGAGAAGGGCAATCCAGAACATTTTTTTCCCAGTCTTTTAAGAATTTACAGGTCAAAGTCAGCTTTTAAGTACTTATGAAGTTAGAGATTACCTGTGGCAATTCTTGGTAAAGTGTGTGTTGTGTTCTAGATGAGGTGATACTATAAAGAAGAGTAGCTATTTTTTCTTTTGCTTGTTTTGAATCAATTTAGTATAGACTCCTACCAGAAGACATTGCAGTATGTTAACATTGAAGAGACAGAGTTGTAGATGCATGCACATAGCCCTATATCAGAATAGCCTTATTTTTTTCTGTCCAAGTCTACTTGACCACTGCCACCATACTTGTGGTATAATGGTGTATTCAATCAAACTTTCCATTTTATGAGGTATGTCATCATAGACACATGACTGTTATGACTTTAAAATATATTTAGGGACAGAACCTCTTGCTAAATTTGTGCAAGCCTAAATTATTTATCTTATGTCACAAATAATAAATCAAGTCATCACCATTTTACAGTTGAAAATCTCCTTGCATGGTCGTGTGAGTCTGTAAAGCTTGATGATCTACTATTCTGTCATAATTTCAGCCATTATTTTTGCAACATATTTAATGCTTTCCTAGTGCTTAGAGGAAATAATTATGTTAAAGTATTTGTGTGAAAATAAGGTTTTGAATCTTGTCACAAAATGTTTAGAAAATACCTTATAGAGCATTTTTAACAAAAAAGTTAAAATAAAGAGTTGCGTTACCTAAATAAGAAATTAGAAACTTATAATGTAAGTTTTAACATCTGTGATTTTCTTCTGAATTCCCGGGGAATCTAAAGGAAGCATTGTTTTTCTCGTGCAGGATTTTAGAAAGAGAAAGGGGGTAAGGCGGCAGCTTTAAAGAAAAGGAGGTGATCTAGATTTACCCCTTTTTTCTGATCACTACCTAGGAAGAAAGCCTCAGTGTTCCTCTTTGTGTGTGTTTTCTGTGCAGGCAGTGTGGCTTTAGAACCAAATCCTGCTTCATCTTTGTTGCTAATTTCTTTCACTCCGTAGGGAAGAAACACAGAACTGGAATTTCGTGCCACATACAGTGTTTGCTGCCTAGCTAATCACCTTTCCCTGTCACTGCCATTACAAATCTGTTCAAATGCAACTTTCTTCAGCATACAACATATGTATCTGTGGGAATGTAGCACACTATGTAAAGGCTTGCTTAGCCAGTAATTGAAGTAAGCAGACTGATCCAAGGGCTATTGAAACCAGTTTGAAAACATCCATTGATTTCACTGGACCTCAGGTCATGGCTTGGGGGAGTTTTATTGTTGCCTTTAGTGAGAGTGTGGGTTGGACAGAAAAAGGTAAACATACTGGGTAGATGTTAACACAAAGTTAACAGATTTTAAATATCCCCTGTCTCTGTTCCCTCCTTACTAAATATGATAAGTACAAAACAGATTAACAGTGTTAAAAGGCCATAATTCTCCTTCTCCACCATCCAGTACTGCAGTGTTTATAAGCTTTTAGCTGTTCAGAAAACATTTGGGTTATGTTGCTCTTAGAAACAGGAAATAAGCAGTGGTAAGAATAGGAAAAAAATCACTTTACTTACTGGCTTCTCTGGGAATGCTTGCCAAGTAAAAGCTTTCAGATGTGTCTGAAAATTTAAAAGCAAAAATGTCAGGAGATCAAAATTGCAGATTGTGAAAGAGAGGAAGAGAGGAAGAAAGAGAGAAAGAGAGAAAGAGATAGCGAAAGTAAGAGAGAGAGAAAGGGAGAGAGAAAGAAAGAGAGAAAGAGAGAGAGAGAGAGAGAAAGAAAAGAAAGAGAGAAAGAGAGAAAAGAAAGAGAAAGAGAGAAAGAGAGAAAGAGAGAAAGAGAGAAAGAGAGGAAAGAGAGGAAAGAGAGGAAAGAAAGGAAAGGAAAGGAAAGGAAAGGAAAGGAAAGGAAAGGAAAGGAAAGGAAAGGAAAGGAAAGGAAAGG
>VZUI01078426.1:0-228894 GCA_013401135.1 Cettia cetti
TTTTTTTTTTTTTTTTTTTTTTTTTTTTTTTTTTTTTTTTTTTTTTTTTTTTTTTTTTTTTTTTTTTTTTTTCTGGGTGAAATGAGTGAAATGAGCAGATTTCTTCAAGGAGGAAGGCACTATTTGAAGATTGTTACCTTGGACCAAGTCTTTTGAAAAATTAGGTTTTCTTTCAAAGGTTGTTATTACATTAGCATAACCCTATTATTTCCACTGAGCTATCAGTATAAGTGAGGTGAAAACCAGCTCTGCTACTTCCTGATTACACTTGAAGATTTATTGCCTTAACACCTTCCCAAATGAAAACACTGCAAGTTTTAATTAGATTGTATTGCACTATTTTGTAAAGCATGGATATGCCTGAAATTGGAAGTCAGCAAGAACAGTATTTCATAGTGAGCAGCAAAATCTGTGTCCTGATAACCTTTGTCAATATAAATCAGAAACATAAACAGTGAAAGAATACTATCTGACTCCTCAGTATAAATAAAACCCACAACAAAACCCAACAAAACTACTCTGCATGAATTTTTGTGAACTTTTATGTTTTGGGTGCTGCTATGCAGTTGTAACTTTTTGAACTGCCATGCTGTAATAAGCATTTGGAAGACAGAGAATCTCTTCTCAAAGAGGTGCTATAGCACCAGAGAGTTAGTGGATAGATTTTGAATGCTTATCACAAGAAACAATTTTTTTTCTTCCTTAAACCAATACACTAAATTATCACATAAGTCTTGGTCACGTTGATTGTGAACTGATTTTAAAGAACCACTTGTTTGTACTCCAGCTATTAAGATTCTGAGAGCAGTACAGAAGTGAGAGTGTCCAAAGGATATCCCATGATCACATCAAACTAGATGATTTTGTGATAGCAGTTGAAGCAACATACTGCAAGCAGGGATAATATAAATAATTACAGGTAAGTAGAGAGGAACATCAGGAAGTAACATAAATCACACAAAAGCTGTCCTCTCGAGGAAGCACTTTTCATCCAACTGCCATTATAAAAACAGTCCCCTCTGTTCATGCTCAGATTTATTCTACTTTTGTATACAGACTTCTACTTCTGGCAGATCCCTGTTTTTTTCCCCACCAGCCTTTCCTACTTGTCCAAAAGTAAAATTTTTTCCTTCCTATTTTTTTGTGTGCATCTGCATCAGAATCAGTTCTTAGAAGGGAAAACCACATCAGTTGGCAGCAATAGAGGAATCAGCTGAGACAAAGTAGAAATGGCATCAGTCAACTCCTCCATCAAAGGTTAAGGATAGTAATTGACAGGGCTTTCCTGAGTGCACTCATCTTCCAGTTGAGATGGTGCACAGATGGATAGTGAGGACGTTTTATACTGGTATAAGATTTGAGAATGTCTTCTGGCCTGATCAAGCCTGGTACTGCTCCCACATTCTGAATGTACAGAAGTGACCAGAGTGTGCGTATTGTCCAGCACAGCCACTCAGAGCCCACAGGGCTGATCTCTGAGTGCACGGATGGGTCAGCGTGCTGAGGATGTGCAGGAAGCTCTGTGTTGCCATGCACCTGCTGCCCAGGCGCTCGTGCCTTTGCAGGAAATCCTGCTTCTGTTCACATCCTCTTTCCCTTCTCCTTCCACATCGAATTTATTGCACAAATACAGGACACATTCTGTACTAGAAACACCCTGGCAATGCTGGGTTTGCTGTGCTCAAAGCCTGCAGCATGTGTACACCTGCCTGGGGACTAGAGGATGAAATGTTTAGGTCCAACAGGGTCCGTCC
The DNA here is from genome assembly GCA_013401135.1 of Cettia cetti. NCBI lineage: Eukaryota > Metazoa > Chordata > Aves > Passeriformes > Sylviidae > Cettia > Cettia cetti. The sequence continues at coordinate 1,755 of VZUI01078426.1, forward strand.
TGACTGCTTGGTGACTTCTTAATCTGGGACTTGCTTGCTCATCACTGTGTCTGAAGCTGAGCCGTTTGTCTTTCAAGTTTTCCAGTAAATTCAGTTCTTTGGGTTTACTTTTTGCAATTCAGGTTCCTAAGTGATGGCAACGTGGTTATCTTTTGCCCAGTGACTTACAGGAAGGCTCCAGCTACCTGGAAGCCTTTTTACCTAAAGAAGCCCAAAGAAGTTTATGTTCCCTGGTTAAAATGTTTAGGAGTAGAAATTGTGCCATTTGATTAAAGTTTCTTTTAATGAGCAGTTGCGAGAACAGTTTGATAAAGGCTGGAAATACAGTGGATATTCATGAGTAACACTTTCTCAGAAATGAGCTTTGATTTCTGAATACAGGGCAAAGAAAAAATGATAAATGAAAGAGATAATTTTGTTTGCTGCTAATAACTTATCAGCTCTAATCAGGGTGAAACCTATCCATTAAAATGTATGCACAAATGTGATGATAGTATTAGGAGTGCCTCATTATTGTTAATTCATTTAGTACTCAGTATAATAGCACTAATCATAATTAGCTTCTCTGGTATTAATAGGGTTGTCACACAATACATACTGTATTTGTGTGAGAATTCCACTCTAGATTCTCATTAATTAGAATACCATAAAAATGCCAGCACTTTAATTTTCCTTATATTAAATACTGTGAAGAAGCTTCCAAGTTTTTCCTATTAGAATTTATCAAAACACTAATGCTACATTAACTTCACCCAGAAATAATAGTATGTAATCACCTATTTATCAGCTAATTAATTTACTGTTAAAAAGTCTTTCATTCTTCAGGGGATTACTGTTGCTTATGTACAGAGAAAGAGGCTAAATACCTGGTGTTTTCTGAACAGGTTTCTCTGCCAATCTTTGCAAAATGCTCAGTGTCAGGATCCTGCAGGGTTGGTGTCCCCCTGGGCTGGGTGCTGGGGGACAGATGCTCTGGGGGCTCTGTCAGGGCCAGGCTGGGCAGCCAAGTTGTCATTCTCCAATGGTCCCAGCCAGGAGCAGGGCAGTCAGGGACTCTAGGCACTTGCCTGGCTCTGCTGCTGGGCTCATCCAAGCATGGATGTGGGTCTGCAGGTGAGGGTCCCTGTCTGGCCCCACGGTGCCCATGGGGAGCACAACTAAACCAGCTCCTGAGGGAATGAGGTGTTCCTGTAGCACTCTTCTGGAGCCCCTCCAGAAGCAGCAGGAGGAAGGGGCATTCTTGCCTCCAGGTTGGCCCTGAACACAGGCAGCCAAGCCTCCAGATGGAGAATGATCTCAGGGCCCTTCCCAAGGTGTTTCTGTTTGGAAATAAAGAACAAAGGCTGTGTTCATGATGGCTCTATCAGTAGTCCTAAGGTTCTATAGGGTACACCTCTGAACTTTCTGGCAGCCTTTTTTGTGCCCCTGTATTGCTCTGCTGCTTTTACGAGTCCTTTTGGTTGACTTACTAAAATCTTTCATCGGGGCACAGACACCGAGAAATTTATGATTTCCTTGACCTCTGGCAGTAGGCTTCAGCCTTTTGCATGTGAAAACTGCTGGCTGTGAGATGGAAATGCTGTCTCTGCCACTCCACGTTATGCAAGCTGGTGGTCTCACTTTAGTAGATAAATTGTGGATCTGAAATTAAAACACTAAGTAGTCTGTGCCTACAAACCAAGCTGCTTCATGGCTATTAGGATATCAGGTTCAGAGTGGGATATTTAAGCCTGATGTGGTAGAGAGGCAGCTGGAGTTGTACCTTGATTGGTGACTTCAGGGACTGGGATGCAATACCTGGTTTGAACTGGTGTTACTGATCCAGGAATCTGTTGCTCTACACGCTACCAGAAGAGTTTAATCTCTGTGCTTTCCTAATCTACAAATATCCTATGGTGTGTTTTAATATGTCTGATATTTTATGTTATAGAAGCACATAAATTGAGTAAAAACATTCAAAGATCTTTGTTTTCAGACTGAGAGCTTCAGAATCTGTGCACCATCACAGGGTTAATTAAAAATTCATGTTTCCTTTATATTTTCTTGCTGCCTAATTTGTATTCAGGGTATGTCCTGAGCAGGTTTATTTTGATAGACTGTTATCCACAATAAATTGAAATATCTTCTACAGAGCTCTCTGTAAGACAAGAAAAAATTACTTGACTTATATTCCTAAGTCCTAGGTGACTATGCCAGTAGCTTGATTCATGCTGTAGGGTTCCACCTTCATTTAAACATTGCTGAAATGAGCCTGAAGCTTAATAATTTTTATCAGCTCTCTGAGAAAATATTGGAAATTGTTAATTGATTGTGCATATTATGATATTTATAGAGCAGTAAAATCATCATTCTTACCACTGATACACACTCTGGTTCGAAAGCCATCCATCAATTCAGCCATGTTTTATTCTGCTTTGTTTTCTTCTCTCACAGGGCAGTTTGTGACATGCTTGTGTTATGTCTGTGTGCAGTATAATGGGATGAATATGCTTTTGATGCCAGCACTATTAAGGTAGCTGTTTATTCAGGTTAAAACAATACCAAAGGGTTGAATAGATTCCAGGTGTCATAATCAGGACCCAAATTTCAATACAATGAAAGGTGAAAAAGTGTGTCTATGGACATTGTTCAAATGATAACTATTGTTTTGAATATAGAGGGGAATGTATGAGAATATAGGAATCTTGATCTCACTAAATGTGTCTGTAATAGAGCTATGAAGTTAGGATTTAACATGTAGTACTTTTCTTCAAGAAAGTGCAGTTTGTCAAGGCACACAACATTCAGGTAAGCAAAGGAGAAATGTACAAAGTTTACATATAGGTTTAAATATGGCAGAAATATAATCTATCACTTGAAGTTGAATCCTTAGCTAGAGATGGTAAAACTTGTCTTCCAGTGGTGGGAAAAGCCTGCCAGGAATTGAAATCAGTACAATGTGGTTCAGTTAACCTGAGATAGGAACTATCTCCTGAGAGATCCCTTCTCCCTCTTGCTGCTGCAGAGCTCATGCAATAGTGTGACAAAAGATGTTGTACTTTGCCTCTTTCAGTGTCAGGTACAATTGAAACCAAGCCCAGAGCCTTTCCCTACTGATGTTGAGATGAAAAAAAGAGAGAAGTTCATAAAATCATAGAATATTTTGGGTTGGAAGGGACCTTTAAAGTCAGATATTCCAACTTCCCCTGCAATGAGCAGAGACACCTTCAAGTAGACGAGGCGGCTCAGACTCCCATCCAACCCCTGAAAACTTGCAAGGAAGGAGCATCCACGACTTCTCTGGGCAATTTGTTCCAGTATTTTGCCATGATCATTCTAACACCACTATCATTCTTCCTTATATATAGTCCAAATCCAAGAATGTTTGTTTTCTGTCCCAGTAACAAAATAAATTCGGCTACCTGGCTGGTTCCTACATTTCTTTTTGAAGTGCATGGTCCCCATGGACCTGTTGAGGAAAACCCTGACAGAATGCAGAGCAAACAGATGCTGGTTTGGAATTTGCTTTCTGATGCTACTTGCACTTTTGACGAGGTGCTACCAAGACTGCTGGGCCTGATAGTCTTTACATATTTTGGCCACTTATAAAATTTATATGGCTTTTGTTTCCTTAGTAAATAGTGTTTTCAGACCCAAAAAGGGTGCCTGATGGTTCATTCATTTCTGCTGTATTTGTTGTCTAAAGAAGATGCAACCTCTGCTCATTAGCTTCTACTGTCATGGCTACTCAAATCAATCTTGCAAGAGATTTTAGTCATGAAAATCTGCTTTGTTCTTGTAGTGTGTCCTAGTTATCTATGCACCATTATCAAAACTCTAAATGACTTTTTTCCTTCCTTGTTGGTTAAAATGGTGATGTTGAATTTGGTTTTATTTTGTGCATGATCTCACACAGTATCTATCTGCCTGGACGTTAGTAAAAACATTTGTTTTGCTGAAGATTTCTATGACCAACTCTTAGTAAAAAATGCAGTGACATTGGGAGGCATCACTTGACTCTTTCATAATACAAATGTTAAAAGATACTATCAAGTATTGTGACCCTGTTATGTGTTCAGCTGCTTTACAGAATTAAAATTCAGGGCTGGATTTTCTGTCTTCTCATTCATCTTTTTTGTTTTCTGAGACAGTCTGATCTTACTAGGGAGGCCAGGAAACATTTCTGGTATACTCAGCTCATGAGGTTGTGGCAATAGGTTTGCACCAGGTTTGCAATAGATTTCAGGCACCAGTGATGTTTTCCCATTCCAGGGGAATGGGTCACCCATATCCAACTGTATGAACAGATTTTAAAAGAGTTGGAGCAGTGGAGTACAGCTTTCTAAACAAGGGCTGCAAAATCTTGGCTTGCCTAGAAAATGCAAGCTGTGAGGTGGTGTGGTAACAATTCATTTTTTATTTTAGCAGACATTACAGTTCTCTCTCTCCCCCGGTTTAACCTCAAAGACCTTGTTGGTGCTAGGAGAATGAGAGAGTGGCTTCAAACCTTTGTTGTAGCGAATCTTCTGCTGTGTGATGGAGTGAAAATGGAAAATGCTTTGTGATAGATCTTAATAAATTTGCTAGTAGAACATATACAATGACAGGAAATGATACTCAGAAGCTCTTGGAGGCCTTTTTGAGTGTTGTATTTCAGTGAGAACTTAATCCTCTTCTGTGTGAATCATTCCATACTTGCCACCCCAAGAAGCAGGTTACTCTGCATTTCCTCTTTCTGAGATTAAAATTTCTTAATTCTCTCTTCAGCCTCATACAGGAAGGTCTATTTGCCAACTACTTTGCTCACATTCATAAGCAAATTAGCTGGGAATAAAAGGGGAAGGAAAGGAGAGGGAGGAATCTGATCTGGCCCCATTTACTTGCCACTGTAACTACTTGAACTGTTTTGATTTACTATAATGAGATGTTATTTTAAAATCCATGTTTGCATATAAAAGTTATTTTCACTTACATTTTTTAGGCCTTGTTAAAATGTAGAATTATTTTCTTTTTAATTCTGCTCCTTTCTCTCCTTCCCTCACTATTCCTGAATACCAAAGTGCAAAAACACCCTGACCCCTTAAACTGCATATTGATGACACAAGTAAGGGTTAATCTGATAATTTAGGAAGGTTTTGGGGAAAAAAATACAGAAACATAGATGCAGATCTATTTCTTCTCAAAACTTGCAAAGTAAAATCTCATTTCTGAAGAGTCATAAAGTCTGTACTCTCCTGAGATAAGTTGCTCCTTTAGACAATTGCTGGAATTGGCTGCCCAAGAAAGTAAATGGCATTGTATAGACAAGAAGGTCGTTCACTCTTTTTCTGGAAGAAGAAGAAGACAAAAGGAAAGTGTAAAAATTTCAAGCAGTTTGCCATGTGAAAATTAAAAGAAGATTGTCCTCTCCACACACCTGGCTCTGTGGGTTAGGTGCTACAGCCTGGAAGCCTTCACCTGCAATATTCTCCTGTGAAAATTTGAGAACCTAGATCAAATCCTGGCCATATTGACATCAATGAGGCTAAAATTTTATCCATTTTATTTTACAGTTGTTCTGTGCTCATAAAATGCAGGATACGTACTTCTTGCTGTGACTGCACATGAAAGAGTTATTTATGTACCTATTGAAAAAAAGTGTACAGTTTCTCAGTTGATATGCCAGAGGCTTTATTGATGGGCTATGAGCTAAAGAAATAGATTATCAGGAGACTACTGGCACAGGGGCACTGCAAGGGAAAAAAAATATAGTTAGGACCAGACTTTAAACTGGAGTTTCAAAATTAATATTCTGTGTTTAGGATGGCTATGGAAGCTGAAAAGCTCAAGCAAAATCCTCCTTTCGGGGGAGATAAAAACCCAGGCCTCACAACTGAAAACTGAAAACTCTTCTCTCAGGAGAGGCTGTGAATGGAGATAACAACATTGCCCTTCTTTACTTTATTTGTCAGCATCTTCTGGCCAGAGACTATGAGTAAGAATGAACTTATGTACTCCATGTTACATAGATTTGTTTGCATGACTTTATAATAGCACCAAGGGGAAGTCACTGATCAAGATCAGAAGTTCTCTTTATTTCTCAAAGAAAAATGAAAGTGACTATTTCTGAATTTCAGTAAATTGATGAGATTTTTTTAGTATCTTACTGTGCTTCACCCAGTGTTTTAATGAAAGAAGAGGGTATTTGTTATCACAGTGCCAAACTCACAGAATTTAGAGAAGCAAATTGCTGTTGTTATGGGAACAAAGGTCCAGCAGACTGCTTCTGCTGAATTATTTTGGAACAAAAATGTCTTTCATGGATTCTGCACATATGGGAAACCAGCCTGGCTCCACAAGGCCTGTTGCCTGGAACACAGGCTTCCCTAGTGATGGTGTTTGTTCTTTGATACACTCTTTATCATTTGTTCTTTCAGTCATTCCTTCTTCAGATTTCCCCTATTTCCTGTGTTTCTGCTTTAGTTCCTCATTGATTCCTGATTTTTCTTTCCATAGTATAACTCCAAAATCTGAGATTTTCTTGAAATGAAAACATGTGCTGCATGTTGATAGAACAGTTACCTATCCCTCTCCCTGAGGTGTGCGTACACACAAGCACAGAATGAGAGGAATATGGAACTGAAATCACAATTCCTTACTTGGGAAAATTTTCCTTATTAAAGCTAAAAGACAGCCCTCTTATCTACCTATGCTGATGGATCCCATGTTGTCAGTTCTAGAAGATAAAAAGGCATTTATTAATACACCAATGCTAATACGAATATGAATCCAATGGTGCTCTTTGAAAAAAGCCCAAATCCTTATACAAACTTGTGTGCCAAGTATGTCCTGCCCTAGACTCAGTCAATTAAATTTTGTTCTGATTATGTAACTTTCATAACTTCGTTAATCATACTTTAATTAATCTGTTGTATTAAATGTGCTTATTTTGTAACTATATCAAAGTTTGAAAACTGGTAATATTGTCTTCTCTATTCCCCACTCAGGAAGCAGCTAAATGGGGTGGCCAGAATGTTAAAATTGTGTAACAGTCAGAAACTCCTAATGGACAATTCTTTTTTGTAAAGGAAAAGAAGCAGTTTCTCTTTAATTGGAACAGCAATGCTCTTTTCCTCAAATGCCAACATCTAACACTGGGAGGAGACCAAAAATAATGGGGCTACCTTGCAGTAAATAACTGTGTGTGATATTAGAGTTTTACAGAGCAAGAAATACTTTGCTTGTGCTTCAGTAGGCTTTTGCTTTATGACACAATAAAGTCCTCTGGCAAATAAATGGCAGGACCTCAGCCCAAGGGAGTGGTGATGCTTCTCAGAAGAGTTTTTTAGGGCTTGTTTATTGCCTTATAAACTCAAAGCCAAATTAAGTTGCTATAATGTTACATTTTGCATATGAATTATACCTCCCCTGTCTATCTGCAGTTATGCATAGTTCTCTTATTGCCTGGATTTCTTCCCTTCTGTCTGTTCTCCTTCACATTTCTACCTGAATATATTATGCTACGTGTGTCTTCTAGCCCAAAATGTATGGCAAATGTCACTACTGCAAACTCTAGGTATTTATAAGTCAAGTATAAAAATCCCAAGATGCCAAATAAAATCAGTGCATGCTGGATATGATCTTAAAGGGGTCTGAGCTGATATTTTATATATGGAACAAGTTAGAGCTTTGTGGGCTTACATATATGTTCTGTGGAAAAAAAAAAAAGAATGGACATAAAGGATCTCAAGTGCCTTTAGGGGCTCAGGCTTAAAATATGCTATGAGTTGGGAACACTGAACATGTCTTATTCATTCCTGACAAGGGCTCATTTCAGCCACAGAAGACTACCACAATGAACAGCCAGCCTTGCTGCAAAGATGTCTGCAGGGAAGCTAGAAATCAGCCTAGTGAACAAATGAAATGGGTCATGCAGATGTGTTCTCCCACCTGAATTTTGCAAAGCTATGCAGATCTCTCCCTGTCACTGCCCATGCCACTGCCTACAGGATACTTAACAAAAGCAAGAAACAAGAAAGCAGTCAGAATTATTTCAGACTGTCCATAAATGTAACAAGATGTAATGAGACCATATGATAATATAGGCTGTGAGGAACCTGAGGAAGGTCCCCAGACCCCTTCACCCCACTCAAGGCAGAGTCATGCCAAGGTGTTCAGTAGGATCTTGGTTGTCTCCAAGGATGTAGAGTGCACAGCCTTATCTGCACTTTGGCCCTTTTTTCTTTCACTATATGTACTTTGCCTGCCACCCTCCTGCAATACATCTCTGGGAGGAGTCTTGGCTCTGTCTTCTTGATTACTCATGAATATGGAAAGGCTGATATTAGGAGATGAAATTGAGCAAAGGCAAATTTAAGTCTACTTCCTTTATTTTTCTTTTTATCAGTGAGGGCTGTGAGGCTCTGGGCCCCATTGCCAGATTAATTTAAAACCACGGAGAATAGGATGCAAGGAGTAATTTTGCATGGACAGTAGAGGGGAAGAGAAAATTTCTTTTGTCCTTCATATCATATGTTCCAATTAATATTTTAGGGAGTGTGGCCTGATGGAATTGCAGACTGTGAAGTTTAGAAGCACTTCCTTATCCATGCCAGATCAATCCTTAATTTCTTCTTGTTGATAGTCTGCAATTATTTTAATGCTATTATTTATGAAGATTTTGCTAAGGGGACTCTTGTGAACTGAGCAATACTGATCTTCATATCCTATTTTGTTAACAAATTCTTTGATGTGAAATGAAATGCAAATGTTTTCATTCCCTCTGCTACTCAGTTCTCCCTGTTGTGCTTCAGTCTTCCATGCACTTACAGTTGAGACTCAATGCTTATTTTTTCCATAGATGATGATGATGATACATAGTAAATGAGGACAAAATAGTTGACCCATGCATCATTTTATGAATCTTGTGCATTCATTGGTTTATTTTATTACATTTATGTTGAAGTTAATAAAGGGGTTCAGTGGCAAGCAAGTCACCCTGCCTTCTCCAGGTGTTTGTATCAGCTGAGCTCAGTTGAGCATTAGGTGAAACGTGTGGGTGCTGGGTGAGTGATAACCATGTCCTGCTGCTCCTCCTTTCCCTTTGTTCAGCTTAAAATACCTGCCTTTGAAAAAGGGTTGCAGTGAACTTTGCCAGTGCTGGAGCCTGAGTGGAGGTTCCTGGGGGCCATGAGATGGTGCTCCTCAACGGATCCATGGATTTCAGAGAGCTGAAGGCTTTGGCCTTGCTGAGGTACCTCTGGAGAGCCTGAGATGGGATGAAGGCTACTGAGCATGAATGTCTGCATTTTGCCTGAGGAATGAAGGATTCTGCTGAGAAGGTGAGGAGCAGGACTCTGCTGTCACTGTTGCTCATGACAGAACTCCAGCTAGCTGCAGGAGCAACGCCTGGGGTTATGCTGTCTTGGTGCTCACAGTGTTGTGTGACTGCTGATGAAGCTCAGCAGGGTTAATGGCACTTGGCAGGCATATGCCTGGTCAGCTCTTTAAAAGTGTCAAAATAGAAGCCAGTGAAATGGCCACTGGGGTTGCAAATTTGATCATACTTACGTGCTCTAATGTAACTGCAAGGCATGAGTCTTCTCCCATGAGGGCAATGCAAAAAACTCATAGTGAAGACCAGGAGATTTGAGACTTCATTTGTCAACAGTAGTTCTCATAGTGAAAACTTAAAAACTGGACCTTTAAGTCTTTCTGTGTTACCATACCATGAAAGATATCCCAAATTGTGCAGGTTGAAGAGTCTCAGGAATTTGAAACTAATGTAGTTGTTATTTTGGGGTCTACTTATAATTTTGTGAGTGCCTGACATTACTTTTGTTTATCCTGCAATTTTTTGGCATAGTTCCATTTTCTATGGGTTAATGGCCAGGCTCTCATATGTGAATAACATCAAGTAGTAGTTTCTTTTATTATAAATTTTTTAAACTTTGTTCTTAATTAACTGGTAATTAAAAACATTCTGTGGTTGTTTTGCAAGACTGCTATATGGTTATAGAAGTATATTACCATTCCCATTCTTATGCTGTGTCAATTAGCAATTTAGCAATGAAAATCCTAATTAATTTACTACCCCTACAGTATGATGTCTTTCTACCACAGATCCTTGTTTAAATGTTCCTTGGAGATCGGCCTTGTCAAAGAGCATAACTGAAGAATAAAGTTTACTGTATTCTTTCTTGAAAGCGGGCTAATTTATATACCATGTAAGGATTACTTCCTTTGCTTTAAGTGTTTTTCTGTCAAGTGGTGCAAAAAATGTGCCTTATCAAATCTGTGTCTTTTTTGGTTAGTTTTTTTTTTCCAGTAATTAGAATTTGGGTCTGAACTGTGTTGAATCTGAATCTGGCCTGTGGGGATTTGAATGTTGATGTTCTATAATGGCATGTTTGGATGTGTGTGATGGATTTTTTTTTTTTCCCTCCACTGAGCCCAAAGCAGAGTTTAAGAACAAATGTAGTTCTCTTTCCAGTGTTTCAGGGCCTGTGTCTGGGTTGGTAGAGAGTGGCTGTCATTTCTAACAATAGCTTTTAGTATAAAATACAGAGATGTACTTGTTACACTTCTCCCATGTGCTTTAACCTTTATCTGTTAAACAGATAAACTAAGTCACAACCTCAAGCCCTTTGTTAGCCATTGCTCTTAACAACTAAACCTTCCAGTTATTGCATCTGAAGGACTGATCATGATCAATGCAATGAGGGAAGCTGTGGCCGCTCTCAGTATGTTAGCACAGCTGCTATTAAATATATTTAACTTTTAGATGCAGGGAGTCAGAAATCCATGGCTGATTCCTTTGTTTTCACCTCAGTGAATCCTAAAGATCAGTGTTTGCAGTGAATACATGTTAATCCATTGCCGCCAGCTGGTAAAGCACCCATGAATAATGGGAGATGATAAGCAACTCGCCCTTTTCCCGAGAGCATTTATCTATGCTCATTCAGAGGCAGTGCCAGTTAGGGCTGGTATAGTTGTCCATTGTAATGAAAATCTTGACCTAGGAAAACTATCCAGAGAACTTCAGAAAGATCATCTCTGACAATATGCAAGTCACTGTAGCTTTCTGCAATTTCTGTGTGTGACTGCTGCAGCAGTCACAATTTCCCAATCATAAATTCATACAAGTGGCTGTATTGCTGAAGGGATTACCTGATGTCTGCCTGCTGCCCTGTGTACTTAGTGTTTTGTGCAGCAGGGCTCTAGGAATTGCAGCACATCAGTTTCAGAGGGTGCTCAGCCTCTGAAGTCTGCTTACTCTCCCTCCATTACATTAGCACTCTAGTGTAATTAGTCATACTGTATGCACACCTATCCAGCTCGTGGGAGTCTGCCACGCTGTCACAGGAGATTAGCAGCTGGTTAACAGACTGTTTAGTTAACTAATACACGAAGAGGAAAATAGAGCTCTGTGTTATGAGGAAGGGGAATTTCACGTCCCTTATTAATATAGTAAAATGCTGTATTGATAATGACAAACTGTGAAGGCTAATATGCAGGAAATAATAAGCAGAAGCAAAGGCCATTTGGAGTAATGACAATCTAAGTAGTGTTTTAAACAGTTTCTAAATATGCATATAAAGTAGGGGATTCATTTAATAAATATTTATATTTTTTCATTGAACACTGTTACATACCTCCTTTCTCCCCCTCCAAGTTCAATATAATCTTTTGCTAGAAAAGATATAAGCACACACATGCAGAGTAAGAATAAATATTAATGAGAAAACATTTTATTGTTAAATATTATGCCATATTAATGAAATGTATCTGTATTCTGTAACCTGACTGTTGGTTGGAGAAATGGGAATTTGAGTACTTAGTTGCTAATACATTGCAAAACTGGAACAATGTGTTGCATGAAAACGTAATCTGGCATTGTAGGGAAGTTGACACTTCTGTACAACAAGAAATAAACTCTGTTGCAGTTGGCAGGGGTTTCTTATTGCTGGGATTTTCTCCTAGGAGACCAATCTCAACACTAGCTCTGAAATGCAAACCTAGTAGATGCATCTTTTGTGTTGTGAGGTGAACAGCCACAAAACCAGTAGTTTGTGCTGAAGCATGTGCTCTAGGGGAACAAGGTGGTGAAACATTGTCTTCTCAGTTTCTTAATTCAAATATGAGAGTTTACTTTCTGTTAGTTTAATAATCTTTAGCTGTTGCTTTCCTTGTAGCTGCGACTACCAAGACTAGAGGAAAAAGATGATAGTGCAATGTAGGTATTCTGAGAGGGAAAAAAAAAAGTTTGAGATACAATTTATACAGTTACCCAGATGTTTCTAAAACTACTCAAGCCAAAAGTTTGTCATTATTTCATGATGACTTTTTTCCGTTAGCATTTCTATTCCTGTTCACTTGTCTGCAAGGATTAAGCTTTTCAGAGTAAGTCTTGTATGACTGAAGTACTTTCTGGTGCTTCAGAAAGCACTGCAGCAGTATCTTCATTTAATAACCATAAGTTTTGGACTATCTAATTTGTGATTGCATGCATTTGCAAATGTATTTGAATTCTCAAGGAGCTACTGGCAAAATTTTGCCCTTAAATGAGAAGTGATTTCAGACACAGGGCTCTTGGTTTCTGTGATGTCCAGCCTTCAGTAAGCAGCAGGAATAGTTTTTTTGTAAGCATAACAGACATATTGCTTACTGCAGTACTCCTGGTTATACTGTTCAGGACATGTGCTGCCATTTGAAATACAAATATACTCACACTTTGATATAGTTCATGTACTTTTTTCTCCTTTATCAAAATGGTTTGACAGAATTTTGATGAGATTGCTTTTCTGACAGGATAGTGCTATTCTTTTGATCTACAATGCTTTACTGAGATTATGGCTGTGCTAGTATTCTGATATATTTATCTTTGAAATAAGTTTGTAAGACATTCTTAAGTGAGAAAATGCTGATAAGATCACAAGAGTGAAATATTTTGGTAAATTGATGGTATTTTTTACATTTAAGCATAATCATGGTCCATCAGTCCTTTGGACTAAGAAAAGGTATAAACTGGGACATAGTACATAAAAAGGAAACTGCAAAAGATACAGATCTCAGCTATATTTAAGCGCTGGTCTAGAGTTAATCACGTGGATAGCTCCAGGAAACCATATGAGGAGTTCATACAATGAACAGGCCTATGTGTCAGCTAACCAGCAGCAGCCTTATGAGGTACTTCCTACTCCATTGAAGGGTCACCAGAGTAGCAAACCAAGCTTTGAAAGCTGGTAATTCAACTAAATCAAAACTGATGGGCTGTAGAGCACAGTTGTGTTTATTCCTCATCCACCATTTGTAGAGGATAGTGCAGGATGAATGCATATAATTTGTGTAAGCAATACGCTAATTTTAGGGCTGATGAAAGTGCATGTCCAGTTTGTCCTTTGGGAGAAGCTTCTGAAGGTTGCAGTGCTTAACTGTTATTTTTGCCTCAATGTTCACTTTAGTAATGAACACAGCAGGAGCTTTGATAAAGCTGACAGGAAAAAAGGGAAAGTCACAGATCAGGAAAATGCTTGTTAAAGAATTTCTGGAGTATCTGAACATATTCAAATCAGCAGACAGATGAATTTAACATTGTGTGCTCAGTGAACTGGTTAATTGGATCCATTTTCAGTTAATTTGGAGAACTCATGGAGGACAGGTGAAGTTTCAAAAGGACAAATATACTTTCAAGAAAGAGAAAGGGGACATGGGAATCATGGCCCAGTGAGTTTAATTACAAGACCTTAATTGTTCTAGAAAATCTACTAAACAGGGACACAAGCTTTGCCAGTATTTGGAGAGAAGAAAATATTTGTGGAGAGCTGTAAAACTTTAGGTTTAAGGCAGAGAAATTCTACATTTAGAGCCTTGCTGGAAGCTTATACTGACATTTGAATTTTGCAGTAAAAATCCTTTTTGCCTCCCTATCTCTGAAGTCATACATGGGAACCTTCGGTCCCCTGGGCCAGATGCTACTTGCTGTGAATAAATAGTATTAATTCATATTAGAGGCCTTTTCAAATTATGGAGGTTGTTTTAGTTGGCTGATTATGAAATTTGAACCAAATCTGTGTGCATTGAAAAATACCTGGGTTACCTGAGCCATGGAAAGAAATTGGATCCTGGCAGGATTTTGGGACCATCTACTCAAATCAGGTGTGGAAAGACCAAGAACTAGCAGTTACTATTGCTATTAACTAAGCAGAAGAGTAAGTTAGGGTACACTGGAGACAGTTTTTTCATGAAATATGAATTGCAGAGAATTCCAAATAGGTCAGGGTAAGGGTTTGAAGGCAGAAAAGAGAAGCAACAGAAACCTCAGTGGTGTGTGTTATGGCAAATAAGACCAGGCAAGACAACAAGATTGAAAACTACATTAAATGTTATCGTGTCATAGCTACTGAGCACTAGGCAAGAGCGCATAGCAAGCACAAAGGAGATGATGTTCTCAGTGCCAGAGCATTTTTGCACTCTCATCTGTCGCTCTGATAAAGGTGATGAACAAACTGCCAGCCTGAACGCAATTAATCTGGACCTATGTTAATGCCTTTTAATTGGGTCACAACTCCCTGTTCTAGAAATAGTGATGTCAGCAGTGAGGGAAGAGCCCTAGGCACTGGAGCAGATAGGAAAATGAGGAAAATGAGCAATGAATTTTTCCCCCATACAGCACAAAATAAAACGACACCTTAGAAAAGACTGACAGACCTGAGATTGAAGAGGCAAAGTCCGTCTTCAGTGAGTATGTAAAATACACTTACAGATAAAGAAAAGATAGGAAGATATGCAAGAGGTTGCAATTATAGCAGCAGAAAAAAAAAAGTCTTTAACCATTATGAAGTTTAAAAGAAGTCATGCACTTTGCCTTGGGAAAAGAAGGGAACTGAAGAAGAGTTAGAGCATAAAAGGGTAGTGGCGAAGTTTTCAACTGATGGCATTGTGATGAAAGATGATCGATGAAAGAACCCAGCTGTCCCATAATTTATGCCCCTAGGAAAGTTCTTGTGCCTTCAGGCAGATAAAAAGAGGAGCTTTGCTCTGTCTGTGTTATGAAGGCAGTGAATTTGACTTCTCATAGGACTAATGTTAAGAAAACTTCCTCTGAAAATGAGAGAGCTGACTCAGACAGAAGGTTATGGGTTTTTTAATCCACTTTCTCAAAAGTGTGCTGGCATTTATGCATTTACAATATTACTGCAGTACTTCTGTTTATTATTAGATGTCAGCAATATACAAAAGATAATTTCTAAAGTGTGTATACAGTATTATCCATGAGATGAGCTAATCCTGATATAAAGACCTTTTGAGATAAATAGCCTTATTTGAAAAACTTAATACTTGCTGATAATTCTGGATAAGTATATACCTCATGGGGTTGTTTGACTGTTATGCTGCTTAATTATCTTATTGACTATAAACTTAGAAATCATTATTAAGCTTTTTTCCAATTGTTCTTCTTTGGCTAAGGGCAGATCATGTACCCTGTGTTGCTTGGGACTGCTGCAAAGATTTGCAAGAGTGAGAGTGTTTATCTGCTGCTTTATTGCTCTTCTGCTGTAGTTCAGTGATAGCTCAGAGGTCTTGGGAGGTGTAGGGTGCCAATGCTGAATGAGGTGATTTAGGTGCAAACTTTCTTGAAGGCTGTATTTGCCATAGAATCTAAAAGACACAGGACAGATGAGAGGAATTTGAAAGCTGGGGAGTTCAAATATAAGTCTTCAGTGAAGAATGGTGTGAACTTCAGGAAAGTTTTCAAAACAGCTTAATTTTGTTTGGGGTCTAAATATACCTCTGCTCATAACTCTACATATAGAGTCCCTGTGGGATGAGAAATGAATATGAAATGCCACACACATCCATGAAGTAGAAGAGATTACCACTCAGGTCTGTATAGAAGGAGCTTGACAGAATGATGCTGGGAAATATGCTACATGAAAAGCAGCACAAATTGTCCCTTTCAATCATTAAGTTTAGTGATGAGCTATGTTCTTGTAATTTGACAAATAATTGAAGGAGGTGGCTGTTCAGTGCTGCAGGCAAGTGTGTTGTGTTCCTATTACAGATAATAGCAGGCACATCCTGGGTCTGCTGACATATAATCTTGAAATTGAAGGTCTTTGAACAGCATTACCTGAGTTACATAACCTTATAATATGTGCACAAACAGCAGCACTGTGGGCTGTGTGCTTGTGGAGGTTGCCATGGGCCCAGGGGTTGAGGCAGTGCAGTGATACCAGCTACAGACATGAAGGATATCGGCCCTCTGGTGTTAACCTCCCAGGGGCACCTCTTTGCTGCCCTGAAGGATTCTCCCTCTCTACCTCCTGACATTCTGGGGGCTCTGCCCCTCTGAATGACACTCAGTGCTTTAGAGCAAGGCTTGTTTAATTGGGACTGAAGTGGCATTTCTGGATGTCCGTCAGATATTATTTCATTGCTGAATAAAATGACCTGGGTTGAAGAGCAGCTAGGAGGCATTTTTATGTCATACCTCTACTGAAGAATTATTTGCTTCCAGTTTCTAATGGATTGTACAATTTCCAAGTAACCTGGATGGCATTTAATTGGATTTTTTTGAATAAAATGCAAATGAAATTATATAGGTGAGACATTTGAAAGTTCTTAACCAAAATGTTTTTCTCTGAGAGTTCCATATTTAAAGATTTCTACAGGAAACCTTCAACTTTTAGTGCTGGAAACACTGAAGTGTGTCCTGAAAGCAAAAGTCTTTATTGATATAGATCAGCATCGATAAATACATTACTTCATTCCGAACTGGAAAACTCTTGAGGATGGCAGGATCTGCATGAGCCTGCTAGATGAGAGAGCCTGCATAAGAGACTACTGCTGAAAGAATTTTGAAAGAACTGCTGTTTAAACAGGACAGTGTTCTCACTTGTTCTTGTACATTGGAGGGGAAACAAAAAAATCATGCTTCATTTAAAAGGACTATAAATAATCTTTAATTATCTTATCCTGTACTGAAATGTCCTGTTGTGCATGTAGGCCATCAATAAATTGATGGTACTGCCATAACAGGCAAGGTTTCTACACACCTGTAGTCAATAATGAAAATGTATGCTGGTTGCATGTCAGAAAATTTGTTGCTACTTTGAACTAGCTATGAAAGTAGACAGAGATTTGATTTTAAGTCTGTTTCATAATTTATGACCTTTTCTGAGAAGGAAAAAAGAAATCTTGGGGATAAAGAAAAACAGTTAAATAATACTGTAAAAATTATGAAAATCGTGGTGTCTTTAACGACTGAAAAAATTTTTCATGGTTTAAATCCTCTTTCTTGCTAAGCTTTATCTCCCACATACAAACTCCTCCTGAGGTTTTGCACTCCCAGTTGACTGTGCAATGCAGCACTTGGAGGCCTCTAGGCAGAGCAAGCAGCTGTTTGTCAGGTAGACCTATGTTAAAAAGCCAGGAGATGCAGAAGATGAACTATGAGGTTGGTATGCTTAGAGTAAAAGTGCTAGCCAGGCTCACAGTTTTGAATTTTATAGGAAGATAACAAAGTGGGAAACGGCCTCTGGCAAAGTAGCTTGAGTCTCTGTGCAGGTTGAGGTGTTGTATGTACTATACATAAAAATCAACCAGCCCCTCAGTAATAATGAGATCTACTATATTCTTGCATGTGTTTTGTACAATATTTTGTGTGAATGTGTCTGTAGCCACATGTCCCTATGAATCTCCCTGTGGGTAACAGAGGCAGCTGCTGGTGGGATAATGAGGAGCAGGAAGAAAATCCTCCTAAACTGTTAGTTGACTGATTTTTCCAAAGAGCCATCAATGGCTGACCCTTCTAGTACCCAGTGGTTGGGCTGGGCCTAAGAAGTCAACCTGAGGTATCTCTGGTACTTGGTTTCAGAAGATTGCCTTGGAAATTTAAGTTTAAATGTGAAATCTAACCCTTCAGTCTTCCTGAGGATCTTCCAGGGATGCTGAGTGCACAGCCTGGTGGGATGTGGTGGTTTGAACTTTTGTTCTAGAAGAGCAAGAAGAAGGGCACCTAAAGGTGAGAAGAATTCTTGCTGATAAGTCTAACTTAGGTTGTGTTTAAATTTATTTTACATGTGGTCTTTTGTTTAACTGCAACTTGCAGCAGCAAGTGTAATTTTTGTCTTGCAGAATAAATGTTTGCTGTTTTGTTACCAAATACGCTTTTTGTTCTACAGACTTAGTGAGTTCATTTGACATGGAAAATCTCAGGGTTTTCTGCTCCCATGGATGCATTGCATCAGAAAAAAAGCAGATGTGTCCAGTCTGTGTGAAGCAGACTGTGAAAAGGACAGTATCCTAACTGGTGGGCAGATATCTTTTTTTCTGGGTGGGAATTCCCTCTAGCTGGCTCAAATCAGCACTCTGTCTTCAAAGAGCAGATGGTAGAGAGGCATCCCACGGTATGAATACATCCAGAGTAATTGCAGTCTCTTTTTTACAATGTAACAGAGTTTCTAGAATGCAAGAATATACAAAACCTTTTGAGTTGTTTTTGGTGGCAGGAGCTGTCCACATGAGATGTTTTGTCTTGCTCCCAAAATGCAAGGGATTGATAAGTGAGTCTCTTAACAGTCTGTCTACTTGCATTCAGGAAAATGTTTCCCTTCCCCTCCTAATCAGAAGCTGGTGTATGTTGCAACAATAACTGCTGTTACTGTGGTTTCTGCTTCTCTTCATCCCCCATGGCAAAAGCACTTCATCCAACTCTACAAAATGCAGCTTTTCAGTAAAATGCTGCTCTGCACTGGAAGGAGAGAGTAGGGTCAAGCCTGTTGATGGGCTGCTGTTGCAAGAGGGCCCTCAGAACAGGGACTCTTTTCTGCAACCCAGCTTGCTTGGGATGTGCTCCTTATGACCCAGGACGGGGGGACCCACAGTCAGAGGAACAGAAGAAATGTGACTCAGTCACATACACAGGATCTTCACTCAGGCTGCTTTGAGAAGGGAGCTGAAGCGTGAGGGACTGTAAGAGAATTTCACATGAAAACTGACTTAGAGTACCAAACTGAATCCCCTCTGAGCTGTTTTCCTATTCAGAAAGAAGTCCTTCAATACCTGCTAATTGGTACAAACCCTACAAAGTGAGGTGAAATCACATCCTGGAACTTGGACGACGCAGACTGAAATACTTTGCTGCTGGTATTCTTGTATTCCTCTCAAGGTAAACATATGAGTTAAATTCTTAGCACAGTAAAATTATAGGGCATTCCACATCAGGACAGAGCTATGTGAGTCCTGGCAGGGGAATCACAGAGGCTGAATTTCTAAAGGGAAGCCCCCTATGTGATTCCTGGCAGGACAATCACAGTGTTTGAAATCTCCAGCCGTGAAAAACTGCATAATACAAAACTATCAAAACAAATGATATTCCCAGCATGAAAAACATAAAGGGGGCATGGAGGCTTAAATTGTATAAGTAAAACCTTGCTGTAATTGACCTTTGGCATGAAAGAAAGAAGCTGCCATTCAGTTCTTTGGCAAGGGCAAAACTTTTAAAGTTGAATTACTGAGAATAATAACCTTCCTTTCTAGGATTAAACTGTAGATTAGAGCATTGCCCACGTAGAAAGTTTACTTCAAAAGGGTATCTCTGAGTATGTCTGAACTCCCTGACAAAAATAAGGGGGTTGCAGCAGAGGATATGGGAAAAGAGAGACAAAAGGCTGGTATCCATTTCCTCAGGAGCTTATTGGGAGCTACTGAAGTGGTCTCAGAAATTGCCAATGTGGCATTTTGATTGCATGCAGGGCCCAAGTCAGTCAGGTTGATGCTTATGGTCAGAAAAATAGATTGTATAAGAACAAACCTATTGAAGTGCCCACCTGGAGCTCAAAGAAAAGGCTTGTGTAGGAAGTGACCTGACAGTTTAACTTGATAAAAAGTTTCCTGTCCCGTCTTTCCTTAAGTGAGGTGCCAGCAAAATTGCAGGAAGACACCTCCTAGCTAGTGACATGTCAGTATTATATAGGTGTAACCCTTGTCAGTCCCTGTTTTAGTAACTGTGATGGAACTTGGTAGCTTTGCAAGATGTTGTTCTTGTCTATATTTGTGACTTATCTGTCTGCTGACTTAGCTTGTGTATCTTGCCTTTACTGCACACTCAGTCTGTAAAATCACTTTTGCAGTGCTTGGTTGTACTGCATCCATAAAGATGCTCATCTTCTGTGAATAAAGGATGTGTGCTGGGAGAATTATGAGGAAATGTTTAAGATGGGCCAGTGGAATTATGCAGGCTTGTCTGAGAATGTTGCTTGTGTGCTTCACACCATTTACCCACGTGGGACTGCTGCAGTGAGAACTGTGCATGCTAGAGCTTGTGCATGACTCTGCTTGGTATGAATCAGCACAGGCTGATTCTGACTGGGTGTTCTCCCTGTCACAGGGCCCCAACTTGATTGTTATCAAATACAGCATAAGTAGGGAGGAATGATCAAGAACTGTTTCTGTTTAATGAACAATGGATTCCTGATGAGTAGGACAATTGCAGTGAGAGAGCTCAGACAGATCAGTTTGCAGTAAATGAACATTTAAAATACTGTTGCTAAGCCCAGAAGTCAGCAGCCTTGCTATTTTTCTGAAGGCAGGCAGGTCAATGGAGTGAGCAGACATACTGTATGGAGACCTTCTGCCCTCAATTCAGGAGCATCAGGTCTTCCAAAGCATATCTTTTTTTTCTTTCTAGGAAACAGTCAAAATAAGATGTGCAAATTTGTGTGCAGGCTTTGAGGAGAGATGGTGAGTCAGTGGAAAAAAATTTGAACTTCTTTTGGTACTTATAGCTTAATGAGAGTTAAATTCCTATTTCTCCCTGATGCCCTAAGGTTCACAGGCAGCAATTCCATGTCCTTTCATATGTAGTGGGTGAATGAATAATGAATGCTGGTGTTCCATGACAAAGAATAGAATGATGTTGCCTTAAAGCAGAATTAAGACTGCATTACACCTGCCTCAGGCTCTCTAGGCAGAGAGGAAGGCTGGAGGGTTTTTAAGCTCTAGAGATGAGGAAGTGTCATTTTAGAGAGCACTGGTAGGCCTGGAGCCATTTAACAGGTTTGAGCGAAACTTTGTGTGCTGCCAAATGAAGAAGTGAGGTAATCAATCCAGAAGTGCCTGCTTCTATGATTTCAGAGTTACAGCAGCTGCCTGGGATTAAATCATCATAATCTCTTCACTATAGGGCTGATTAATTTTTTTCATCATGAAACCTTTTACGCTGGGGAGAAAGATTTGCACTGTACATTGGGGAAAGCTTTTCCTTAGAAGATGTTCTTGCTATGCTCATTCTGAAGAGTGGCTAATTTGGAGCACTTTCCTGGGAGTATTTTCAAAAATGCTTATTTTTTCTTTTTATCCAAAAGAGAATTATCAAATGTATAAGCAAAACTATGAAGGATGATAATCTCTAGTAGGTGCACTCCAAGATGCTATTGCTACCTAATTCCTAATTCTCTGCATGTTTCAAAACAATGATAGTCAACTCCTGTATCTTGCTTTCTCCCAGCAAAGGGTCTGGATGGCTTTATGCCCAGAGGGAGGGCAGATCTCTCTCCCACCAAATGCCTCATCCTTCCTGTCATGCTGAATAAAGCTTGTGGCAGAATTAAAGGCAGTATCTAGTCTTACTAAGACTGCTTGTAGTTGACCCATTTTCTATCCCTCTCCACTCTGCCTGTGAATCTGTTGACGTATAGAAGAAAAGCATTCTTCTTGCCATCCCCACAGAAGTGGATTTATTTTATTTTATATATATTTTTTTAATGCTGGAGAAACTTTCTACTGCAAGTAAAAGACACCAAGGTTTTTTCAGGGGTTTTTATTTTGGTTTGGTTTTATTTTTTTTCAGGTTCAACGACATAGTATATAGATAGATGCATCTAAAAGTTTCAGTGTAGCTTTAGTTTGCTGCTTAAGCAAAAAAGAAAATAAGAAATTAACTGTGAGGGAAATAAGAAAGGTAAAGTAATGATGAGGGAAATAGTGTAGATGAGAGATCTTAATTGTCTTCTTATTCCTGTTCTGTTACCTATGTAATATTTGTGAGTGATACTGAGCCATGAAAGTGGTTCCCATCTACCTTGTGGTTTTCTTTTTTTAGTACCTGTGGTCTGCTGGTTCACGACTCTTAGGTAATCTGGACTAAGTCAGGAGGAGAGTTTCCTACCTCACCAGTTTGCTTGATGTAGAACTGAGCTTGTGCTAGCAATGAAATATATCATTGACAATAGAGTGGAACATCTCATCAGATTCTGTGAATTGCAGTAATGGTCCAATTAGTCCAGTGAGAGGAACAGAATGAATTTTATTTCTGGAACAGGTTTTGTAGACAGTTTTTCACAGATCTTACTTGATACACTGCTTAAAGAGACTATGTAGCCTGTCATGGAATCAAATGAGGGCAAAGCCCTAAAAAGTAGCCAGCCAGAAAATGAAATGAAGAATGTGCATGGTTGGATGAGCAAATAGCAAACTGGAGGAGAGTTGTTAAAAGGAAATCTGGAAGACATTAGGTTGTGATGCATAGTTCCATCTTTTGGTGAATATTTGACATCTCTTCAGTCCATCCCACCACCTCCATCTTAGCCAGCTGCATGAGAACTCCCTGTGGGCAGCAGAGGGTCACCAGCACTGTTGTGGTGCTCTCAGAATGAGAGCTGAGTGAATATAATCCACTGCAATTGTAGCATTTTTCTGCTTTGTGTATGGGAGTACTTTTGTAGTAGGAGAGATTGCCTGAAAGACGGAAGGGAGATAACGCTATTGCCTACTGCTGACTGCTTTTCACTTGAGTCTTTCAAAGTGTTCCTTGGCACAGGAGAACAGTTTCTTAGCCTAATTCAAAGCAGTTATAGTGCTTGGTGTTTTGGCTTGAAGGGTCTGAGTGAAACCTGACATTGCTCTGCCTGAGTGCAGGCTTCTGCGCAGCTGGTGGCACTGTGCAATGTTTATTGTGATTGGGTTTTTTTGGGTTGCTTTTTTTTTTTTTTTTTTTTTTTTTTTTTTTTTTTTTTTTTTTTTTTTTTTTTTTTTGTTTCTCCTTAAGTACAGGGGAACCCAGTGTTTTATAAAATATTTCATTCAGTAGATGAGGTCTGGGAAAGGCAATTGTGTGTAGTGTTACTGAGATAGAGGGGATATGTGGTTAGCTCTGTGGTTGTGGCAAGCAAAACTATTTATTCTAAAGCTGTTTAGGAACAAATGTCCAGTCTGTTGCTTATAACCAATTCCAACATTTTCCTTAGAAGCTTGTCTTATTGTCTGTTTGTTGTGGTGTGTGATGTTGTGTGGTTCCTAGTGCTTTTAAGGCCTCTGTTTCTTTTTCAAATCTTGTGGTTAATGGCTGAAGTTGCTTTAATATTGTTTATAACATCATCTGATGTTACACTCTGTGCTTGTTTCTATTTGGTACTAAGATTTTCTTTGGATAAGTATATTTTTCATCCACTCATTTCTTTTAAATACAATATCCTAAAGTAAAACTAGCACTCTTCCAAGAGCTAGAAAGTTCAGAAAAGAATATTATCTTATTACCATAGATGCTTTTATTAAACAAATGTCAGGTAAATTGCTAGCATAAGCTTTCCCATTAAAACCCTCCCTGGAATATAAAGGCCTCTCTCTGAGATGCATCCCTTTCTTGAAATCACCCATCTTCCTCTAAGTAAATTTGCTTTTAGAGATTATTTTCTGTTGAAACCCTTTTCTCCAAAGAAAGGAAACCCAGCAGATTCAGGTCCTCAGTTAAAAGGTGAAATGGGTTAAATCTACCAGTCCTGGACCAAGCCTGTATGTGACAGAGTTTTGTGTCTGTTGCAGGAAAATGGAGAATTACCAAGGGTTCAGAAAATTTCCAGTTTCAAATGTACCTCATCAGTCTATATGTGCACTAACTCTCTCTGTTACAATGATAACTGGATGCTGTTTTTTCTTGCTTGTGTATGAATCTCTTTGAAGCAAATAACTTGATCACTTGCATTTTCTGTAATCCTCTGCCTTTAATCTTGTTTTTGCATTGTGCTGCTTAGATGCAGAAAGAAGGAGCTTCTTATGTTCCTAATGGAAATAACAGCCTTTTAGTCAGAATTTAAGGATTATGAAAATTAATAGTTTCTGTAGTGAATGCAGTTCCTGTCTCTGCCAGCAGCACCTCCTGTTTACTAAGCTGTCCCTATTTTGTCACCAGAATTTTTTTTTCAGTTTTTTCTCAGTGTTCAGTTTCAGTGGGAGATTAGTTTTATAGGGGAGACACAAGAGTTATAAAAGATTTAGGAAACCCATGCTGACCTACCTCCATTATATTTTTCTCTGGTTATGTTTAGAACCAGGTTCATCTCTGTCCTGTTGCTAGGTTATTCTGTGACCTTGGGCAAGTTGGCTCAGCTCTTTGAATAGTTTTGTTCCCTATCAGAGGTGAAAAAAACCCACCAAATAAACTGCCTCAATAGTGGCACTTTCTTAGTCTCAGGCTGTAAGTGCATAGGCTCTGAAGCATTTCCTCTAATACCAGTACCTAAACTAATACTACCTTTTGAAAATCATTGCTCAAGAGAAATCATATATTTGAAAGGTACCTATTTTTCTCTTTTACCTGCTGTCTTTAGAGAGAGAGAGAGATGAATGTTGCCTCTAGGTGTTTTGAGAAATATTTTTGAGAACCCAGATTTTGAGATTTATGAGCCTTGTTGCTATAACAATTAGCTAGGTCAGGGTGTGCATTAGTAGGCTGCTGGTGCTGCTCTTCAATGGGTGGAGGCACTCAGCCTTCTGTTTTGGTCCTCAGAACACCTTCCAAAGCCTATTGATGCACAGCTTGTTGTTACTTATTGTTACGTTCAGTGCACCGATGATTGTTACAAAGGTAGGTGATTTGTTAGCATGATTTTCCACACTGCTGCTTGAAGAATTTTAACAGCGTCCACTAAACTCCCTGAAGTGTAGTTCAGAATTAAAATTCTGCTTGATAATATTCACAAGAGTCTCTGTGCCCACTGCTGATGAGTCATGGAAAACAGTGTATTCCTTTGACTCCTGACTATGTGTGTGACATGCACAATTATTAGCTGTGTGAGACTGTGCTTTACTATTGACAAGTTGTTTACTTTTATTTTAATCTGCATCCTAATTCAGATGTTTTCATTTTGCAAGGAAAAATAAAGGCAGCCTGTCTAGCTGCTGTCTTGCAGCCATTGTACCTCAGAGCTTGCCAGCTGAATAAATTGCCCTCCTGTTTTTTCTTGACCTGTTGTTTCCTCTCCTCACTCTTATGCACCTCTGCAGTGACCATTACTACCAAAGTCTCATTAGATCCTTTCTCTTCTTTTATTTAATAGGGGTTCTGTCATTCCCACTGTATCTACCCTTCAAATGACTGGTTCATATACTTTTCCCTCTTCTCATAATGAAATGCAGAACTTTCATGACAGCTGGGTATCTCTGGGGTCTATTGCAGCTTGAACATTAAGTCATAAAAACAATACTTTTCTGCATGTCTGAAAAGGCTATGATGTGCAGTAGCTTTGCTGTAATATCTAACCTTACCCAGCACAGCTTTTTCATTTAAAACAAACAAAAAAAACCTTTAAATTGTAACACCAGAAACCTTCAGTTAATTGGAAGTTTCTTTGTTTTTCTTTAAGACTGACTGAATGTTGATTGTCCAAGACATTAGAAATTGGCTTGGACATAATTTATGTTTTGGGGTGAAGAATGCAAGTATGTGTCTTTGAATTTTTGTTGTCCCACCTCTAAGCATTTGGAATTTAGCTGAAGGGAGTGAGTATATTAAATGCAAAAGTTGCAGCATTAAAATCTCTGAAACCCAAATGCTACGATTTTCTTTCCTCCTCCCAGCTCTGTTCTAGATTACCTAAATAAACTGATGAATTGGCAATTTCTGTTAAGTACCTAGAAGATGATTAATGTATTATGAATAATGTCATGATAGCTGGCTGAAGGGCGTCTCTTCCTCATGAATAACAAGTGTGGTAATGTGCCAGAATCAAGAATATTAACTTCACAGCAAGGTTTATCAATATTAACTCACTAAAAGCAGGCAGTATGTTTGACTTGCTAGCTTTCGGCTTTTAATTAAGGCAATTAAACAAAATGATCTATTATTTTTCCATTTATTTATAGATTTAATTACCAGTAGTTAATTAGGCCACAATTCTATAAATACATACTTCTGACCTCGTGGAATTATATTTTAGCCTAAGATTGATTCTTGCTAAATAAAGCAATTTTTCAGTCTTGCTCTATAACTTGTACTTTGCAATGCCGTGGAACCAAACTCTTAATTTTCCTCAGTGTGTCCTCAATATTGATATTTATTTAGGTATTTGTAATTCTTCAGTATCATGGTTTAAGCTTGGCCAACAAGTGGGCACCTCACAGCTGTTCATTCCTTTCCCCCTGGTGGGATGGGAGAGAATCAGAAGGTTAATAGTGAGACCTAATGTGTTGAGATAAAGACAGTTATAGCTAAAGCAAAAGCCTTGGATTTTTAGAATAGATTATATTTTCAATATCCAGCCTGTAGTATGTGCCCACCACTGACCTACCTATAGTTGCAAACCTGTAAGGATAGGTTCCTTTAAGCATGCTTTTGCAACCTGGTATGTTACTAAATTAGTGTTATACCTATGCTTAAACATATTTGGCCAGGAAGATGCACATGTATCTTGTTATGAGTAGGTGTGATAGGTGAAAGTGTTTTTAAAAGACAGCTTTAAGTTTTTTGGCAGTGGATGGGATGTATTGCAGCCTGTCTCCTGCTAAACTCTTTGGGGCTTTGTCCATGAAGACAAAGTGTGGTGTGACACTGTCATGTCTCCAGACTGGTGTAGTTTACACTCTGGTGCAGCTGCCCCTAGGGCACTTTATGGCAGCTCAGAGAATTAAGAATATAATTTAATTGGGGAAAAAGTAAAACCAGGCAAGAGAGATGACTTAGGGCAGTGTGGTGCTTGCACAGTAGTTCAGCCCAGAAAGATTTCTTTTAAAAGAAAAAAAAATAAATCTGAAAATGTTTTGTGGAATGAGGCTTCAGTACAGCTGTATTCTTCACCCTAATGCATCTGACTCTCCCAATGACCTTCTGAAATTCTTCATGTGTATTTAAAGACTATTTTAGAAGCATTTAGCGTTAAGTTTTACTGTGTATAAAAATTCTACTGACTTCCATAGGACCATGAAAATAAAATCAATATTGAATGTTGTTAAACACCTGTCCTTTAGCAAGCTTACTAAAACACACTTTCCTTCCAGCCACAGATGTATTTACTTAGACTTAATTCTCATCTACTAATCTTCTGTGTCTCCTTCCCCATAATGAAGATAAGGAGCAATCTATAGCCTTTCTAAATTTCTGTGGGAATCAGTGATTGGAATCATATCCTTCCTACAGCTTTTAGAATACTAGATTTCGTGGAAGTGTTTTATAATGAGATGTGTTTTCTCCTGTTAGTAGGATTTTAATTAAATTATTTCTCTGAGTTTAATGGCTCCTGAAACTGTCTCTAAAATATAATTGATTTTAGATTTTTATTATGTATAGACTCCAAAATTGAGACAACAGGGAATGGCATTTTCCTTTTCATTCCACTATGGACAGTGCATTCCTGCATTCCGTCTGCCCTGCTGCAAGTATTCAGAGGGGAAAAAAGCAGGAAAATCATGTCTGAGAAATTACACTGATTTTTGGAGAAAAGATTGAACCATGTTAGTCTGTGAACTGTGCCACACAGAGCAAAGATTAGCCCCTGCTTGAAAGCTCTTCATCCAAAGGATGAAGAGACTGGAGAAAGAATAATACAGTCCCAAAAGGAAGCACAAGATAACTGAAGGATGGTATTACTCAAGGTGAAAAGCTGCTGTCTGAGAAGGCTAAGCCTAAGCAATGCCAGCTTTAAAAAGAATTATGCAGAAGCAGATGTATTTGATGTATCATTGATATAGCTGGTGCTTAGAAACGGAAAGGATAGATTTCTCTAACACCTTAACTTGAAAATTGATCACTGAACAATAGAATTTCATCACTTTTTTTTTGTCAGACAATATGAACAGAGGTAAGAGGATAATTACTGCATAATCTTCTCCTGATGTGTGGCTTTTTCTTCCTGACTCCCACTGGCTTCAGTGAAAACTGAAGGAAATTCCTGCCTTTCAAAACTGTCTTTATTAACTCAACCCAGTACCTAGTAACACCTACATTGCTGTGATTCTTTTGGAATAAAAAGTTATAGAGTATTTCTACCATTTGGTCTTTATGAATGACTGAAATGGTTAGTATAAAATCCAAAAATGTAGTATTTTTTGGTATCTGCAACCAATGGCATCCCAGCTTCTTTAGGACTTTAGCAGATGAGGTTTGTATATGACAGGATTTTAAAATAAAAGGTTATACAATTATTTTAACCTAAATACTGAAGTGATATTTGACTGTAGGCTAACCAGATGTCAGTGCAGCAGGGGAGATAGCCAAGTTGTTAAAAAACAGAATCTACACACTCTGTCCCAGTAGATTGGAATCTGTTCTAGACATCTCACTTTTTAGTGCAGACATTGAGTTGAGGAGATTTGGAGTGGTGAGCATGTGGAAGATTCCCACCTTTGATGGCAGCTGATGGGCCATGACTAAAGAAGGAGAGAAGCCTGACCTAAACAAAAGAGTGTTTTTCTGTAAAGTATATAAAAGCAATGCTGCCCAAGGCAAGCCAGAGAGGATCAGAGCAATTGGTTCCAGGACTAATACCCAGAGATAGCAGGCTCGTTGATACTCTATGCAAGTCTGGATGTGAATTTTTCCTTGGTGGAGCTCACGGAACAGGACACCTACAAATTTGTGCTGTGCAGCTATGGAGCAAGCTGGACTCTGGATGGGGATTTGTTGTACTGAAGGCAAAAAAAAGGTCACAGCTTTAGTCTATGCAGGCGTGAAAAGAATCACACTCCAAGAAAAATATTCTCCTCTGTGGTTTAGGAGTGATGTTAACTGTTGCAAAACAGAAAATGAGGAGTCTTTTATTCTAGAACTATAAGATACTCTATAACAGTTTAGTATTGCCAACTATGGATACCTATCTTGAATTTCATTTGGCAATCTAAAAAATAATCTCTGGTGTCTAAATCAAATGTAACATGCCTTCTTGGCAAGGTTGGTGGTTATTTTTTTTGTTTTTTTTTTTTTTTTTTTTTTTTTTTTTTTTTTTTTTTTTTTTTTTTTTTTTTTTTTTTTTTTTTTTTTTGTTTTTTTTTTTTTTTTTTGTTAAAGCAATTAAAAGGGTACAACATATTATTTGTCTTCACGGAAAATTTCTAGCCTGAATCAGTCTAACTTCAGCTTCCAAACATGGTGTTTTGCTGTATTTTTCTTGTCTGTGGTAAAGGGCCACCTACTATCAGAAGTTAGTTCATGGTGTAGGTACTGACAGCTCTTGATTGAGTCACCTTTTGGTCTGCTTTTCAGGACATGTTTTCCATTGAACTTTGTCTGTTTTGCATGATTCTGTTTTTTCCCTTCTTTAGACTCTGACTTTTGTCAGTATGCCAAAGTGGAGACATCAGAAATGGGCAGACTAGATGCACATAATAGTGCCAAAGGGATTTTTTTGTAAGATTCTTACTTGTGCTATCTGCAAAGACAAATCTGCCACCACTATTTAGTGTCTTTGTACTTACATTCTAGGAATGGGTTGCCATTACATTTCCTTGCTGGGCAATAGTGTCTTTTTTTTCTTCTTCTTCTTACTTTTTAATTTTTTCTTTCTTTCTTTCCTGACTGCAGGCTATGTTTGACCTTTGTGGAAGAAAGATGAAATCTGCCTATTAGCCTGACTTACTGTACATGGTGATTTGCATAGTTTTTCCATGATACTCTGTTTCAGCTCATTACATTTGCCCGTGCTCAACAGTAAAATTTCCTGGGCCTGTAGTAATGACATTTGCATTAGTATAAAATGAAAACTAAAATATTTTTTAATTAGAGGAAAAAGAAATACAATCCCTAAATTACATCCTGCTTCAATTTCTTATACATCATTATGAGACACAAAGTACATTTGCTGGACATCTTCCCTGAATGCAGTATGAAAGGTAGTTTGGAACTGAGGGTAGTTTTCTCTGGAAAACTCCAAA
This sequence comes from Cettia cetti, assembly GCA_013401135.1. Classification (NCBI taxonomy): domain Eukaryota; kingdom Metazoa; phylum Chordata; class Aves; order Passeriformes; family Sylviidae; genus Cettia; species Cettia cetti. Next base: position 31,854 of record VZUI01078426.1, read on the forward strand.
TTGCTGACAGCTGATTAAATAGAGTGCTTCCATGATACTGGCACCTTGTAATGCAATACTGACTGGACATCCTGTCTTTAAGTAGCTGAAATGTATTAAATGATCCGTGGTCCAACATGAGAGATACTGTGAAAATTCCCATTTGTATTGGCAGCCTTGCTGCAAAATGAAACTATCAGACATTGATTTATTTCAACCTGTGGCCATTTGCCACCTCTTGGACAGCCCACAAGGCTGGCTTGTCTGTGGCCACCCAAGGACTGACTGACAGATGCTCTACTCTCATCTTCCAGAGAGAGCAAAATGGAAAGGTTGCATGATCCCAGTAAGAAATCTGATTTCAGCAGTTTGTCTGTTGCCTTGTGGCTAAGCTGAGACAAGGAAGGCAGAAGAAAAATCTTTCATGTGAGCCCTGGGAGAGTCAAAGCCAAATCTTCAGGCACTGGCTGAGCAAAGAACATCAGAATTTTGACCATTCTGTCACTGTGAGTTCTTCTCACCTGCCCTGAAGACCTGATTTCTAGGTCTTTAGGGCTGGCGAGACCTAAAAATCTCTCATATTAAAACAATAAATCACTGAACAGTAGAAAGAGTGTATTCCTCCTATTCCCAGGGAAAAAGTAGAAAGCATTTATCCATTGCCCTTGTTGAAGGGATGATGTAGCACTGCTCACTACTCTAATAATATCTTTGCAAAAGGTTTAAGAGCTTCTGTAACCTCTGTCCAAATAAATGTGGCCAGAATATGATCTACAATCACACGTATATTTGGAGCTGGAGGAGACACTGGTCTCACATGGCTTCTTCAGGTGTCAGATTCAATGGATACTTGTTCATTGCTTATTCCATTCAAGATATCAGGGCAATTATCATCAATAATGCAGTTATTTTCTGTATTTTTTCAATATCCAAGAGGTAGTTGGGATTTGTGGTGAGTGCTGGTGATTCTCATAGTGCTGTTAGTCGTGTGGTGATCTTGTCTTCCTAGCGGAGGTTTAGGATCCACTGACCTGGCTGCCCCTCACATTCCCACCTTTTAGTCTGTAAGAATATCAAGGTAATTTTTTTTTTTTTTTTAGCTAATTATAGGTAATTTTATTCATCTTGGAGGCTTTTTCAGGTGGCCAGCAATTGTTCATGCAGGGAGGAAGATTCTCTGTTTAGGCAATTGTGTACATTAAAATGAAAGAACATTTTCCTTGAAATACTCCCAAGTGTTTCTTCATCACAATGGAAATTCATACTTCATGCACTGAATATGTGGAGCTGGATTCTCTGCAAAAAACTCACTGTTGCCACAAGCATCTCTGTGACTAAGCCTCTCTCAGTGAAGGCTATTAAACTATATGAAGCCTGGCACTTGGGCTTCCTGGAAATCAAATCAGAAGCTCTATCTGTGCAGCGCTGAATTGCAGTCTTTACCTTGGTGACCTCAAAATTGTCCCAAGATGTTTTTAAAATATGTTTAGTAAAGCATATTTTAAATGATGGCATTAATCTCACCTCAAATTACTGAATTTGCTTATGCATCTTCAGGCTACTCTTCATTACTTCAGTGGTTAGCAATTGCCCACATCCTCTTCAAGAAAGGATGACTTGGGGTGGGAGATGACAACTGCTGAGAACTGTTGTTAGAATCCTGCAACTGTTTGTGGTTCTTTCCTTTTTTTTTCCCTGGGAGATGAGATGCCATGAAAACAAACAGGTTACTGCAAATCCCATATTCTTAGAGCCTTTCTGATTCTAATATATTTACCCTTGAAGCACACGTTCTAGTATACTAGTAAGGCTAGTATACTTGCAAGAAACATAATTTCAAATTATAATATTTAGGGCTGAATGGATTTTATTTATTGAGAGCCTTTTTTTACCACAGAAGATTTGGCAATGCAGGTTTGCTTTATGAATATGTGGTCGCTTCTCCAAATAACATTTTTTTTTTTTTTTTTTTTTTTTTTTTTTTTTTTTTTGGGTGGGGAAGGGGGATCCCTAAACTAAAGAATTCTCTTTCACCTTAACTTAACTCGACCCTCACTACAACTTAAATGTGGCTCTCTTTGAATGATCTAGAAAACAGCTGCCTTTGCCCTGGGTAGATACTATATTTTTTTAATAATGTGGATATTCCTGATATTTGAATTAAATTTTCTGAACTCAAACCCTTATTGACTAGCTTAACAGTAGTGTTGTCCTTTTGTGTAGCCTAACTGTAATTGATGGTTCTAGTAAAAAGTGGAAGGTTAGACTCTTAAGAAGATTGCCACGATTTCATAAGCATGGCCTATACTGGTTTTGAGGAACAGTGAATTAAAAATACATTTTTTTAGGCAACACACCAAAATTCAGAATGAATAGTGGTAAGGCAGTAGGCTTCTGAAAAAGAGACTCTGGAGTCCAGTGCTATTCTTTTATCTTTATATGTTGTGCTACTACTGCAAAGTGGGATTTTTTTCCTCTTCTCTGTAATACTCTCAAAAATCAGACAAACTGTGGCTTTTTTTAATGACAATAATTAAGGTGCTTGTTGGTTTACCATTGTGGATTGCAAAAGGTACATTGTGTTTTGGATAAAAAAATATTTTGAATAGTTCTTGTCAGAGTCAGCCTTGCTGAAGAGCTGCTTCACATCTTAGGACCTGATTCCAAAAGCAATTAGACACTGATAGCAGCTATTTGTCTGAAACAGAATGGAAAAGAACATCTTTGCAAATGAAAGAGCACATCTGTATTCTTGGAAACAGCTTAAAGCAGTGTAGACAGATAATCACCAAAAGCCATATCAGATAGAGGTGTAATTTCTGGCTGGCAGTTCAGCTTCCCTCCACAAGCCTTTCTCTGGGTAGTTTAAAACATGGACTTTTATAGTGCTAGCAGCTGTCTTGGTCAGGGTTTTTCATGTGCTACTTCTATTAGTAAAGCATATAAAGAACGAATTGGTTATTCTGGGCTTATAGCTAACTAGGAGAAATACCATTTAAGAGTTTGGCCATGATATACATAGCACTCTGCTACTTTTTCTCAACTACTGCTCAATTTCAGGCTTCGGGTATAGCATTTAATTAAGATGACTTTTAGGATGGTATGTAGAAGTTTTAACAAAATATCATTCAGAAAAACTAGGGGAAATGCTTGAGCTGATTTATTTGACCCAAAATGCTGGTTCACAGAGGACTATTTTAGGCAAATGCCCTCTGTCAGTCTGCCATTGAATGACTTTGTGTTTTAGCAGCAACTCTAATCCATCATGCTTGACTCAGCCATTCAAGAAGAAGCATACAGAATAAAAAGCATACAAATGTTCTGAAGCAGTATGTAGAGGTATGTTTAAGCATCTGTGCACCTGAATACCGAAAAGCACCTTCCCTAGTGGGGAGACCCTTGTGGCAATACATCTAATAGAAAGGTTTCAGTAGCTGATTGTTTAAAATTACATGCAGAGCTCACTTGTGGCATGATGTTTAGAGCAGAGTGCTGGTAACCAGCATGTGGAAAATCAGGAGAGAAGTTTCGGAACTCTTTATATTGACTGATTAAGACATAAAATTTCTACAAAAGAAGGAATACCTTTCCAGAATTGTTACTTTTTTTTAAACATGAAACCTGAACTTATGATGCAGTCTTGATTCTAGAAGCTGCATCACCCAGTGCCTGTCCCTTCTCTACTAAAACACCCTATTTATTGTAATTAAGGTTTTCAAGCCATAGAAAACAGCCAAACATCTCAAGGCTCTGTGTTTATGCAGGTTACATTCTTAGTCTACATAGGAACTTGCACACTTGGTTTCTGTAATAGGTACAACCAAGCCAATTCTGCCTGGAGTTGCACAGGCACTCAGCCTCTTCACTTTTGGTCAGTTGTAGGGCAGCTTGGAAGAAGGTTTGCTGCCTTTCAAGTCCAGAGATAATTTGTGGTGAAGTCACATAACAAAAAGTAGAAAAACAGCTTATAATGCTGGAGCTTTCATGTGGTTGAGGGAATGGACTTGCTGGCAGGCAGCGTGAGCTCCAGAATTGTCTTTGCCTTATCATGCATTATTCTGCTTGAAAGCATTCCTCATCTCCCAGTACCTTCTCTGGTCTTCTGCTAGGTGTATAGAAGCTACATAGTCCTCTGTCCCTTGTGTCTCCTCCACCTTCAACTGCTCAGCAAGCTTTTTGCCTATTTCTTTTACCTGGAGCTCAGTGGTTATTTAGTTGCTGTGCCTCAAACTCTCCCATTCTTGATCCAAAAGCTGATGATTAGTTTAATGCTTGACAGGCTTCAATGCCTCTGATAGGATTACCACACACTCACCTCTCATATTTGGGCAGTTTCCAGTGTTTCAGAGGAGGGTTAACCCTGTTTACCCCCTCTGGTTGCCAAATTCTGTGTGTGTGTATGTGCATGTGTGTGATGTGGTAGACTGTGTCACTGTCCTTAGGGTGTGCATTCAGAATGTGCAATAATTAAATGTGATGCAGAGAAATGCAAACATCTGTAAAGGAGAATCATCTCCTATTTTAAGGGAAATTTTAAGGAAATGGATCAAAATCTCTTCCAAGTTTTTAAGGGAGAGCATGTAATTTATTAGAGACCAGTTTTAGCCAATTTAAAACTAGTGTTGCTTTTGCAATCTGGGCATCAAAATAACTGTAACAGTTAAATAAGACTGGATGGATGGCAGCTTAGAATGGAAACTTGTGTGGTCTTCTTTTCTTTCTCCTTTGTAGAGAGACCAAATAAGAATTTTCTGAGGCATGGCAGGCTTAAAACAGAGGTCAGTGGCTGTAGGGCCAGGTGTGGAATCCCAGAGTGAAATCTCTATGTAGCCTGTATGGTGCAAACTGACTTAGTCATGCTGTGATAGTTTGTAAATCTAGGTGTTTAAATATAAATTTCTGAAGAAAAAAAGTTCCTGCTCTGAAGTCACCCAGAAAGTAGAGCATTGACATTCTTTGTGTGCATAGTGCTGATTTTTCTTTTTTTTTTCTTCTGATAATATGCAAATTTTATTTTATACTTTTTTGGAAATATATTTATGTTGAGAAACATTACAAGCACAATGGAACAACTACACATGGATCTAAATGTTTGTATCTGAGATTTTCTGTGAGTGAGGACTGTACTTGCTGTATGTATTAAAGGAGGACCAATGAGTGACTAGGAGCTTTATTTTGCGTCCAAAACTGTGTGGAGACTGATTCCTGAGTAACAGAGAATGAATCCTCAAATACAGAAGAAAAATAATATATCTGAATAGGTAAAGGTGTGTGTTTGAAATTATTGCATCAAAAAGATCAATGGAATAATTTTATTTTAATTTATTCCTTTCTATTTGGAGGGACTACACTTTCAGATCACAAGAACAACCTTCTTTACTGCCTGAGATATTAAGAAATTATATGGTATTATAAGTTGCTTTTCTTTATTTTGAGTTTCTTTTGGAAGGAATGAAATATACCACGAACTAGCTCTAGCTCATTCTTATTTTAAATCATTGATTGTGTTGCTGATTCTCTTCAGCAAATTATAGAACAGAAAAAATGCATTAAAGCTCTGCAGTGGCAAAAGCTGCTGAGGAGGCTACAGCTAGCTGGACAAGATAGCCTTAGGACTGAGAAGTGCTGAACCAGGAGCACCTTCCCAGTGAAACTCCCAGGGGAGTACAGCAGACTTGTTGGTTTACTGACAGATATATTAAAACAAAACTACATAAACAATCCCTCCCACTGCAAAAAAACCACCACCACCAACAACAAAAAACCCGAAACCAAAACAGAACCAAGCAAACAAAAACAAACAAAAAGAAGGGAAGAATATGATTTTTTTTCTTCTAGCTGACTTTCTTTGGAGAGGTATTTCCATTATTTTTTTTAGTGACAGATACAGGTGATTTCTAAAAAAACTGTGCTAACTTAAGACTGCGTCAGTCCAACTCTGGACAGGTAGCTGATAGTCATTCTGTGCTTACTTTTTCATACAATTCCAAAGATGAAGAATTGAATCCACCCAATAGAAGTAAATGTCTGAGAGAGAATATCCACATGCTGATGTGGCACTGAGTCCTGCTTAGAATGGTCCTGCTTGGCTGCAAGGGTTATCAAATCAATGTTTAGTGTAGGATCTGTTCCACCACTGAGATCTTTGGAATTTGGCTACACACTGCCTGTGCAGCTTAACTGTGGCTTGTGGCCTTGTCCTCCTGTTTCTTCACTACAGAAGCACAGAGTGGTTGAGATGGTCTGGGCCAAGCCTGTTGTTGAAGCAAGATCAGCTGCCACAGGTTGCCCAGGATATTGCCCAATAGACTCTGGAGTGTATCTGCAGATGGTGACCTCCCAATCTCTATAGGCAACTTGTGTTTGACCACCCAAATGGTACAAAAAGGGTTTTGTTCAGATGTAACTTTGTGTTTCAATATGCACCCACTGTCTCTTTTCTTAGACTGCATCACTGATTAGAATCTCTCTCATTCTTCTTCATTCCCTCCCATCAGTTATTCCTGTGTATAGATAAGATTCTCCCACTGCTTGAAGCATTCCTCAAAACTCATTTATGTCCTCTTGTCCCTGCTTAATTGAAACACTTACTCTTCATCTTTGCACAGAAAGAGTTTTGAATCTTCTTGGAGGATATTCACAGTTTGAAGCTTGTTTAAATGGGATTAAAAGATTTCAAGATTTTATGTGGGATGAAATTGGATTTTTGTCTAGTTGTATCCTTTCTTTTTGTTCTCAATTGAGTTCTCTTAGAGCAGAAGAAAGGCTAGCAATCTCTGCATGACCAGCCCTGCTGAATTAGACTACTGATTTCTGCCCTTTTCTGTGGGAAGCAGCTTTAAGAGTGGTTTCTTACAGAAACAATTTATTCCAAAAAGATTCAGCAAGATTGAAATTTCTAGTGTTTTTTGACTCAATTAATGGAATTCACTGAAAGAGCAGATTTTGCATCCTGGCAGACTCAATTCACACGTATGTGTTCTCAGTAGGGTTGGGTATCTGTCAAGCAGTTCAGGAAATAGGCAAGTACATTTTGGAGGTGTGAGATTTCTCACTTATGAAATATATATTTGGACATTGATGGGCCAAAATGTCTTTGAAAACATATAGCAAATGTGTACTTGGAAATATGATCTGAACCAACAAGAATTATTGTACCTCTTCACAAACTATCCCCAGAACATATAAATGAGTGTAAAGAAATAACAGCAAGAGAATGTTTGTTCTTTACAAATTAGACAAATTCTTTAGGTAAAAAAAAAAAGCAAGTCTAATGTGTTGACACTTTTGTGGGGCAGTTTTAATAGCGTGCTAAGTATTTTCCTTTCAGTTCTCTCTGTTGGGCCATAACCTGCCATCAGATATTTCCTGGGTAGGGACTGAAAGTCATGTCTAATTTGCTTAAATGGATCACAGCTTACTGGAAGGAAGGGACCAACATTTTACCATATCTCTCCTCTGAGAAACTGCTTTCAGCACTTTTGTAGGTGTTGGGGAGTCACTGCTAAAGCAATAGAAGTTGAGGCTGGCATTAACCCATCAGCTGTGAAACACAGAGATGTCTTGTGCGAGATGACCTATTCCTTTTCAGATTCCTGCCTCAAGATCAAGTGTGACCAGGAGAAAATGGACACTGTCCTGCAACAAAGCAAGGGGTGAAGAGGTCTCACAGGCATTGGCTTTTTCCCTAATGGATATGCAGCTCATTATGGATGCTCATTATGTGGAATGGCTTTGCTAAAGGAAGGGTTAAATGGAGGAGAGTTTCTTCTGCCTTGAGAAAGAAGTCTATTTAATCTCTATAGTTACCATCTAATCTTATCATGGGAGGAGGCATGGAGGAAGTAATCCTGTATACTCATTCTTTTATAAGAATGAGAAACAGATTAAAGCAGCCAAGTGTCAGATTTAAGATACCATGAGGAGCTACTTGCCACAAAGTGTTGTAGAGGATATTGTTGATCCTAAATCTTGACATGGGTTGAAAGGTAGATACATTACATGAATATAAGAAAATCCACAATGACACACCTTAAAATGGAATTTTAGTGCTTCTATGATTTAAAAAGTTCTTCTAAAGCTTCAAGTTCTTCTACCTTCTTGAATCAAGTGCCTATCCAGGCAAGCATATTTGTATGCTTCTCCAATTCTTAGGGTGCCTCCTGAACATCTATTGTATGATGTCAAAGTACTGGATTACATGTATTTTAGCAAACATCAGATCAGCTATGGACAGGTAGCTGATAGTCATTCTGTGCTTACTTTTTCATACAATTCCAAAGATGAAGAATTGAATCCCCCCAATAGAAGTAAATGTCTGAGAGAGAATATCCAGGTTAGCAAATTATGTTGGCTCTTGCACCAAGAATTTCTCCCACAAGATACCAAAGGAAACAGGAGCATGTCAAATTCTGCTCTTGTCTATAAGTGAGCCTGTGAAACTTATATAATTCAAAGGGTACAGAAAGAGCATTTTGGTTTGCTTTAGCTGGAATCAGTGCTTTACAGCTACAGTGATGATCTGTCATGGCAGAACTTGCCAAAATCAATGGGTTTTCATCCTCACTGATACTCTGTGGAATGGTTGATTTATTTTCATCATCTTTTTGTCTTTCTAGAAGAATACAATGCTCCCCATTCTCTGTTTCATAGTTCATTCTATGCCTGGAAGGAAAAGGGTGTTTGTGCGTGTGTAAAATAAGGCCACACACGTAAAAAAGTTCATTGGACACTTATTCTTGTGAGCTGTTAGCAGTGTTGGTAATTGTGTATTTTATACAGCTTCTTGAAAATGAAAATTTTTAGTAACCGTTCTTCATGTGTGAAACATTCCTGCATCTCAATAGACTTTCTTATTGAGCATACCCTTGTGAATTTTAGATACAGCTGAAGCTGTGGATACTTGTAATAGTTGATTTACTGGTAGAGACTTTGTTTGCTTGATACTTAGCTTCTTTCAGATTGTGAGAGGAAAATGAACCCTTAAAAACCCCCAAAACTGGAAGCAAATGTCATCAACATAGTGATGTTTTTGAAAGTTTTCATGGAACCGTTCTTCAAAATGCCAATCCTGACAGCAATAAATCATGTCCTGATATGTTCTTGTCCATTTTAATGTGACAAGTGGTGATATATGTCAGCCAAGGGTTGTCAGAAATACACCGTCTTTTGATTTAAAGCACCATTTCAATGTGGCAACTCTTTAAATAATAAAAATATGGGCATGAAGACAACCCATTATTTTACATAGATATTCACACATTAGTATGCAGCCAGATGGAAAGTTGTTTTCATTGAGGAGTAGGGGTAAAAAGGTTTAGAGGAGAGAATATACTGGTTCCATAAATTGAAAGAAAAAAAGGAAATGTATGGCAATTGATAACCTTTATGTCAAATTATTATTTTAATTATTTTTCATTAAAATATTTAAATTATTTTTGTGGTGTTTTACCAGGAGAAGAAGATATACAGCATTTGCCATTGTGACAATGGGCTCTGACAGTCTTATGCAGTCATGCTGGAATAGTGTAAGTTAGTGGTCCTCACACAAAAGCCTGTTCTGCACATGATATTGGGTAATTTTTGGGTGAGACAGCACTCCTCTTGGGCAGTTCAATCTTTATACCTGTTTGTCCTTTTTTTCCCTGTACGTTCTTCTCTCTTTGCTTCTCTTCATCTTATGTCATATGGATGTTCTCCTCATCCTCCCTACCATCACCTTTAAATTCTGTTTTAGAGAAAACAGTTACTCTCAATGTCAAAACGACAAGGGCACAGCAAAAATCAGTAGTTTCTCCATCACTTTTTTTTTTTTCTTACAGTCCCCAGGAACTCCCCAGGAACATGGAACTGTTGCTTTCTGTGATGTGGAAAAATGAAATAATGGTACAACATAAAAGGATTTTTTTTACTGGGCTAATCACTCTTCCTTTTTGGCAGCAAGTTTCAATTCATAATAGTTATGCATATGAGTCATTATCTGTCCTAATGTAGTTCCAGAGAAGTGGGCACAGAGTTTTAATTTTAGGGGAATAACTCTTAATTTTTTTTTCTGTGGAGTGCATTATGTTGTGTGGTTCCCTCCCCATTTAAGTACTTTCAAATAATAAATGAAACAGTGATGTTGCTTCTATGGCTTCCAGTATTAGGTACGGAAAGATGGAAAGCCTAAACAAGAAATGATCAACTGTCTCTTTAGAAGATTAACCAAACTCTTTGTAAGGATAAAAGTCTATTCAGGATAGTTAAAACAAAAATTGTGGAAGAGGAGACATTGCCTTGCTTTAAGGAGAGTGGGAAGGGCATTTGGGAACTTTGACTTTGTGTGTTTATAAAAATGACTGGTCCCCGTACCAGAGAAGATTATATTCTGTTGTGGGCAGAGGAGTAACTTAATTGAAAACACTTTTTTTTTTTTTTTTACATTTTACAGAGCAAAGGGGTTTATAACTGTGCTCTTTGTATGGATGTAGATATAAATCCCACCTAGGAACTTTTGAAGCCTTGAACCTTCTCAAATTTTTGGACATAAAACTCAAAGCTGCCATGAGCTTCATAAAAACCAGATTAATACCTTGGTTCTATTAGTCTATCTCTTGGAAGAAAGGCCACAGCATTCATTATACTACTGGATATAAAGAATAGGGAAAAAATATTGCAATGTCCAAATATGAAAACAAGTCTGGAGAGGTACTGGGGCCCTTTTAGAAAATAGAGTATCCAACCAATAAAAGTATCTTGATTATGGAACATTTTTAATTAAAAAATAACTCTACTTGACAGTAATAAAATTAGAAATTAAGTGATAAAGAAGGAGAATCAGATTATTAAAAATAACATAATTTAATGTGTTTTATGAGTGAAATAAATGCAGACGTATTCTCGACTCTAAAATGGATGGCATGATCTTGCAATTAATGGGGCTGAAGATGCACAACTTGTGTTCCCTGATGACTCCCTGTGTGAACATGGAAAAGTTTCTTTGTGAGTCTGAATCTTAATCTGAAGTATAGAGAAGATAATTTTTGCATAACTCACTGTGGCATTGCGATGCTAAATTAGTTATTGTTGGGAAAGCAAATTGACCTTGAAAGGAAGGTTTAGAGGAGAGATATAAAACAAAACAAAAAACCTTCAAGCTGAATACAAAATAAGCTTTCAGTAGAGCCAGAGCTCTGAGAAGACAGAAGAGTAAGCTACTGTTCTAATTATGTAGTTCTGATAAATTCAGTGTAACCCAGAGTGACACTACAATTCCAGAGTAAGTTCTTGATTTATGCTTTCAAGGGCAAGAGTCAAGAAGCTGGTAGTTGCTCCATTCCAGTGCATAGTCAAATTAAGAAAAATTGTTAAAGGGTATATGGGGTGTGTTTGAGATGATTGTCTTTCCACACGTCAATCCCATGGACTTTCTTCCATATGTCCAGAAGAGGGCAACAAAGCCCGTGAAAGGGCTGTAAGGATTGTTTTAAGTGGAGCAGCTGAGGGCTCTGGTCTTGTCTTATTTGGAGCAAAGGAGGCTGAGGGGTGACCTCACTGCTCTCCACAGCTTCCTGAGGAGAAGGGGAGAGGGAGGTCCTGAGCTCTTCTCCTGGTATCCACTGACAGGATATATGGAAATGGTTCAAAGCTGTGCCAGGGAAGGTTTAGACTGCACATTAGCAAACATTTCTTTGCTGACAGGGTAGTCAAACTTGGAACAGGCTTCCTAGAGAGTTAGTTGAGGCCCCAAGCCTGTCAGTGTTTGAGGCATTTGGGCAATTACCTTAAAAACAAGCTTTAAATTGTGGTCAGCCTGAATTGCTCTGGGAGTTGGACTAGATTATTATTGTAGGTTTTTTTCCAGCTGAAATACTCTATATTCTTTTCTTACTGCTTAATTATTATTTGAATAATCAAATTTGTCTTTCATGAGCACAGATGACCAGAAGATTCCAGAGGTTTCAGTTGGTTTCTACCAAGGAAACTACAGTGGAGTTGTAGAATGGTTTGTGTTGAAAGGAATCTTAAAGACCATTCAATTTCAACATCCTTTCATGAGCAGGGACACCTTTCACTAGACCAGGTTGCTTAAAGCCCTATCCGATATGACCTTGTACACTTTAAGAGGTGGGGCATCCACAATTTCTCTGGGTAACCTGTTCCAGTGCTTCACCACCTTCACAGTACAGAATTTTTTCATGGTATCTAATCTAAACCCATTCTTTTCAGTTTGAGGCCTTTTCCCCTTGTTCCATCTCTACATGCTTTTGTAAAAAGTCCCTCTCCAGCTCTCATGTGGGAGTCCCTTAGGCACTGCTGCAAGGTCTCCCCAGAGCCTTCTCCAGGCTGAACAACACCAACTCGCTCAGCCTTTTCCAAAGGAAAGGTGCTTTAGCTCTCTGAGGATCTTAATGAACCTCCTCTGAACTTCTAACAGTCCATGTCTTCTTTATGCTGAGGGCTCCAGGGCTGGAAGCAGCACTGCAGATGTGGTCTGAGGAGAGCAGAGTAGAGAGGCAGAGTAGTCCCCCTTGGCAGGCTGGTCACACTTTTAACGTAACCCAGGATATGATTGGTTTTCTGAGCCATAGAGAAGGGGATTGTGAGTCTTCACCCAACTGTGGGACCAAGCCTGTCACAGCTGCCCTCTTATACACAGCTGCACTGCACCTTGGAACAGCATTTCATCACTGAGTGGCCAAGTGCAACCAGCATTGTGGGAGGTGTTTGGAAGGATTATTGTTTTTCCTAGTGCTGCTTTACCCAAATTAACAAAGAATATACAAAGAATATTTTGGGGACTATTATCTCCTTATAGAGATAATAGTCTTGACTTTTACCTCCTTTGAGTGGTCTGGTTTCAGCTGAGGTCAGGAATCTTCCTCCTAGTAGCTGGTACAGTTCTGTGTTTTGGATTTAGTATGAGAATAATGTGGATAACACTGATGTTTTAGTTGTTGCTCAGTTGTGCTTCTTCTAAATTAACACATCCTCATTTTTCCCATGCCTGCCAGTGAGCAGATGCACAAGAAGCTGCGAGGGACCATGGCCAAGTCGGCTGGTTTGAACTGGCTAAAGGGATATTCTATACAAAAGAACATAATGTTCAGTATACAGCCTCTAGGGATTTGGTTGTGAGAGAGCTAATTGCTGCTCAGGAACTGTGCATCACTTGCTTTCTTTGTTTTACTCCTTTCTCTGATTTTTATTACAAGTATTATTAGTAGTATTCTATAATATTCTGTTTCAATTAATAAACTTTTCTTATCTAAACCCATGAAGTTTACCTTTTTCTGACTCTTGCTCCCACTCTTGGGGTGGAGAGAGAGCAAGTGGTTGTGTGATTCTTAGTTGCTGGCTGGGGTTAAAAAAATGACATTCAGTTTCATATGGAGAAGACAATAAATATTTCTAGAGAGAAAGGACAGTCACAAACTTCTAGGTAAGATTGTGATAAAAATTCTCTCTTAAAAATAGCTGCAACATTCTGTTTATTTTTCAAGCTTTCATCACTTTTTTGCTTCTATTTTTCCTTTGTGTGGCATAGCTGCCTATGTTCTTCTTACAAGCGTTAAACTTGTCTTGATGTTTGCTTGTCATGCAAGAGGAAAGATCAATAGAACATAATGTGTGTCTTGATGTGGTTATTTTTTGGGGCATGGTGGTGATTTCTACCAACCTTTGTTTTTTAAGTCAGTTTATTTTGAACTTTATTCTTTCAAATCAGTAGTATATGCAGGTTCTGATATTTTTTGGTTATTTTTTCATCTGAATGTCTCTCATTTTGCATTCATTGGACTTCTGTTCCCTCTTTAATTAATTTATTAGCAAATACAGTGAGAAGTTTCCCTGGGAAATGAGTCACTATAGGAAATTTCAAATATTAGATGACATTTTCCCTTAGAATGCTTTGGAACCCTGTATTGAGTGTATGTAACAAGGCTTTGGTAATGGTGGGATGGCAGGAGAAATCTCTCTGGGAGAAGGTAAGACCAGTTATATTCAAACTGATGCTTTGCATTGGATGGATTAGATGGTGAAAATAAGTTTCCCTTTTTAAATGTGCTGATCACTACTTTGCTTCCCTGAGCTTGTAGTTATTGTCAGCTTATTAGTGAGGCATGTGATGAGTTAAATTCCAGGTTTACAGGAAGGATTAATAAATAGGTTTATAAAATAGATTTATAAAATTCTAGGTTCATGTCGTCTTGTGGCCTTATGTTTTTGCATACACAAAGAGGGTCTGCAAGATCTTCAAAGGACAGCCACCAATTTGGGCTCTAAATTATACTTTTCATAGATTAAGAAAGGAGAAGCAGGCAAATCCCTGTGAGGGAAGAGTTAAGAGAATGCTAAGCACACCTCTGGTTTTTGGCCATGAGAAGCACACAAAATGGCTGGTGATGTGTTTGTATGGTCTCTGGAGATGGAAACATTTCAAGATTCTGTTTCACAGCTTCGTGCAGCTCACTGAAGCCCTTGCTTAGCTCCAAACAAATGCATGGTAGTACAGCTGCTTGGCTGTACGATTTAAAGCATAGCCCATGCACAGGCCAGGTTACCCTTTCATTGATTTTCTTGTTGCTTCCCCTTCAGTCCTGCTCTGAAGGGCCCTTTCTCCATCTAGCATGCCAACTCATGGAATCATTTACCAACTCTTTCAACCAGCATTAGAGAGAAATTAGGGGAAACCTAACCTCGAGTTAACTTTTGGCTTAGTAATTGTAGGGATATGTTCTCTTGGTTTAATCATTCAGAAGAATTGCTTTGAATGCTTAGGTGTGCATGCCACAATAAGTGTGCTGGAATTATTAACAGGAATCGACAAAGGCAGTTGCTTTGCTGCCTTATTGCTTCCATCGCCGTCTTTCTGTGTTATCATTCATATACACTCTGTAATTCAGAAGACTTAGAATCCACAAACACTTAGACTCTACTTGGAAGAAGGCAAAAATTGGTTCTGCAACTGAGGTTGCATATTCAAAGCAATAAAATGTATTTGAATTTTAATACAATGCAATATCTATTCAACAAGGCAATGGTTCTCTGTTATTTGTATTACTGGTTGGCAAATATCAAATACATCAAAGTCTCGTCAGAACTAAAATACTAATGAGAAAAATTAGTTATATTTTTTCAACATCTTTAGTATTAAAGAATCTTCAGAATTTTCTCAAAGCTGTGTGATAACAGAGATGGATTGTGAGCAAGAATGAGTCAAGCAAAAACAAGGCCTTTCCTCTAGGCTCTCATTATGCCACTACTTGGATTGGTCCATAGGGATACCAGAGAGTATGAGCTGTGCACTGCTTACTTTGCTACACAGCCTGGTGGGACAGGAAGAGAAATAGGAATTGTGATTCTCAAGGTTGTCCCTGAGGCATTGTATCTTCTGGCCTGCCCTGGCTGTGGGACTGTGGCTTGCTCACGCCACTCCTACCCTCAGACTTATGCTTAAACAGTGCAGACAGCTGAATTTCATTTCTTTGACCTCTTTAGTCACAGCTGAGTTTATTGGCTAGGAGTTTGCAGATGGTTGTGGTTATGTTTTTTGAGTCTTTTCCCCTTAACTTCAGACTCTGTATTAGCTTTTTTCCCTTTTCTCTACAAGTCTTCTATTAGCTCTTAATACACCTTAATAGGATGACAGGAGGGTTTCTGATGCTAAGGAAAGATAAATACAACATGAAAAATTATATTTAAAAAGCTGTTGTTAGCCAAATGGTCCCAGGATATATGGTTATATATACATGTACCAAAATTTGAAAGACAACTTTTTTTTTCAAGATTATATGATCAGAAAAATAAATTCCTTTAGCTTTAGTGCATAATAAACACAATTATGTATTCTAGTCAATAAAGATCTTCTGTATGTGCTAAAGTCTGGTTTTATCAAGAATCTGATCAAGACTTCACTGCAGCTAGCTGTGTCTAGATCAAGTTCCAAGTTTCTGTTTCATCAGTTGTGTATATAAAATTTAAAAAGTACTTATGAATGCCTCACAGATGAAGTTTGAAAGTGACTAAGAAAAGGCAGTAGTGTGTGACGCAGTGCTGTCCCAAGGGAGATGCAGTGATCACCACGGAGTCAAAGCAGGAAAAGACGAAGTTTAATTTTTTCTACAGCTTATACAGATTTCTAAAAAGGAGACCAGATTGGAAGACTGAGGTTCAACCTCTTCAACTCCACTGGTCTTAGAAAGTGTCCATTGATTGTCCTTTCACAGAAAGGTATGTAAAAACATGATTAAAAGTCTGTAAACATTACTTTGTTTACATGAAATTTCTGACTCCAAGGCTGAAGGCTGGGAAACAAGGCGACAGTAGTGTAGTCTGAAAAAAATAGGTTTTCTAAACTTTAAAAGCTTATGGAATTGGTGAACTCTTCTCAACGCTGTCTTCATACTAAAAGACTATAAGCAAAGTTTGTGCAGTTCCATTTTTTCACATATCATGGAAGACTAAAGAGTCTAGATGCTTTACTTGTGGGAATTTTGTGCATAAAGTAGCAATATTGACCTTTTCAAAATGTTTTTACAAAAGCACTGTCTCAATTGCCACCTTGTTAGAACCATGTAAGTGTGCTGTGAGTTCATCCTTGCAAGAGCTTAGCCACTTAACTTAAAACACCTACAGAAACTAAAATATAAGTGTTGCCTCTTTATTTCCAAAAGAGAGTGGGAAAGCAGCATGAAAAACATGGAATTGTGCACTATTGGGAAACTTACGCTGATAGAAATTTCTTATAACCTCTGTGAGCAAGTTGACAGTAGCAGCCAGAAGCAGTTGCACATCAGTAACCCCATCTGTTGGGTTCCTCAACATGTAACACTGAGTTGTTTCTGAAGCAAAGAACCACAGGAAAACTAGCATGCTGTTTTCCAACCTGCCAGTTAAATGGATTCCCTGGTATGTAAATACATTTCAGTGGTGGTTGATTATTTTCATTGCTTTGCCATTGTTTCAGTATGCAGTTAATATTTATGTTGTCCAATTTTCTAGCTGCATGATTTTACAGTGATTAAACTCAGTGTGTAGCTTCCAAAAGTGAAGCTGAATGCAATGGGGATTAAAGGAAGTAGATGTGATGGATGTAGTCATCTGTCTAGGACCTGAGAAAGGTTGTGACAAGTAGAAGAAAAGTCACACTAAAGATTAGATAAAGTAAGCTGGATGCTAGAAAATACATTGATGTAGAAAAGATAACAAAAAGAGGTGAAGCTGGAAGATAAGACAATGTGCATGTTTGCCTTGTTGAAAAAGTCAAATAATACTAGAGAGTGAAAATGAGCAGTTAAAGAGTAGACAGAGCAGGCCCATCCAAAGCAGATGTCAGAAAAGTAAAGCTTTACAGCCAGGATCGAACATAAAGTGAGCTCAGGGCTTGGTTCCTGGTGGATATCGCATTCTACTTTAGCTACTTGCTATACTTACCCTAAAGGATGTGGTTTAAACCTCCTTAAAACTGTGTGTCATCTGAGCTTTGGAATCCAGTGCTTGAGCTCCAGCTTCTCTGGATCATTGACTAGTTACTCTGCTGTAGGGAACCTGACATGTCATGCAGCATTTGTGGGCATAGAAAACAAAGAACAGTCAGGGAATCCTATAGCCTAACCATTCTTTCATTCAAAAAAAACCTGGCTAAAGACGCAATGATTGCCATAGAATCATTAAGGTTGGAAAAGACCTCTAAGATCTGAATTGAACCATCATTAACAGTCACCACATGCTCACCAGTAACCACATTTCCAAATGCCAGAAAATGCATCCAGAAGCATTTTCAACACTTCCAGGGATGGCAATTCCACCACTTACTGGGGAGCCTGTTCCAATGCCTGGCCATCTTTCAGTGAAGAAATAGTTTTCAATATCCAAGCTAAACATCCTTTGACACACCTTGAGGCCATTTCCTCTGGTCCTGTCACATATTTCCTGGGAGAAAAGACTGGCCACAACCTCCTTTCTGGAAGCTGTGGAGAGCAGTAAGATCCCCCCAGAGCCACCTTTTCTCTAGGCTAAGCAGCCCCAGTTCCCTCAATTGTTTCTCATGAGATCTGTGCTCTAGACCCTTCACCAGCTTTGTCCCCCTTCTCTGGACTTGCTCATTTCTCATTAGCAGAGACACCTTATTTCTCCTGCTTTGGAATTTGAGGACAGAACCCGTAGGGAGTCAGTGTGTTCATAACTTGCTTTTCTCCAATAGAGTTGCAGGTTAGTGTTTTTTGAGGATTTGAATTTAAAAGGTAATTTATGTCCTTATACCATTGTCAAGGGACAACTAGAGAAACTGGTTAGCAGTTTAGTGTGGAGGTAAAGGAAGGAAGTGAATTGTTAGCACTAGCATGTCACCTAATGCCTGAATGGGCCTACTGCACACCTCTGTAGAAGATTTGGGCATAGATTTGCCTACTTGACCATCAGACTTCAATTTCCTGAAGGCATGCATAGACATTGTCATGCTGCTCCACACCAATGTGTGGAGGCTGGTCTAAAACCCCTGAATGATTATTGGATAGAAGATCTGGAAAGTGAAGTTAAGGACCGAGAAAAGCCTGGGGAACATAAGGTCTATTAGTTCCTACAAATCTCTGTCCAGACTTGTAATTAAACCAGATCTGACTTTTTAACATTAGATTTGTGCACTACTAAGCAACTTAGGTGAGGATAATAGGATTCTGCTAGAAGTGAATAACTTCTAGGAAGTTTAACCATATGGTTTTCAAAAGTAGGGTTTTTTTAAAGCTTCAAAGGAACTTTAAATGTTCAGGTCCCATTTAAAGTCAGTGATAGGCAGCTGTCTGCCATAAAAAGTATTGCACCGAGAAATTATCCTCACATAGTGCAGGTATTGTAAAGTGAGTTCAAATATTTCTGCACGGTAACAGTTTCAAAATTAAAAAGGTGTGTCTCACCTATCCACTGCAATGATATTTTTTGCATTACTCTAAAGCTCCAAAGGGAAAACAAATCCAAATGATTTCACGTAATTAATTTTAGTTACATCTGACTGGGTCTTTGCTTCAACACTGTTGAATAAGTTATGGGGAGGACACAGGAGGAGCTTGTGTGAGATGCACATAAAATTTTAATGCATGAACTTGTGTCCTGCATCTAACAACTCTTCTGGAAAGAGTAGTCTTTCTCATGAGAATTCATCTAAGGAAGAGGAAACATTTAAAGAAATGAAGCTAAAGTATTCTAATGCTCTTAAAAAAAAATTACAGTAATTTCAGAATTTATACTTAGGTGCCAGTGGGAACAGCTGTTCTTTCAAGCCAGTAACTTGACACTCTGTATGGTTGTACCCCTTGGGCTTTCAAAAATTCTTCAGGTTTTTGTTTGTTTCTTAAACTAATCTCTTTTTCTCTATGTTCCTTGTCTGTCAGTTTGATTTGCAGAGTGGTTTTGGTGCTTGCTGGTTAAGGCAGTCATGCCTGTGTTCCCCCTGAGAGTAGTCCATATGATCCCCTGTGCCTAACTCAGAGCTTAAGTGCTGAACCAGTGCCTGGGGCTAAATTGCCCATGGGGTGTGACACAGCGCTGTCACGAGGGAGATGCAGTAATCACCACAAAGTCGAAGCGGGAAAAGAGGAAGTTTAATTTTTCTTACAACTTATATAGATTTCTAGAAAAGAGACCACATTGGAAGACTGAGGTTCAACCTCTTCAATTCCACTGGACTTAGAAAGTGTCCATCAATTGTCCTTTCACAGAAAGGAATGTAAACAAGATAAAGAATTCTGTAAACTTTTCTTTGTTTACATGAAATTTCTGACTCCAAGAAACTAGAAGGCTAAAAACCAAAACAACAATGGGGTCCTCAAACAAGCATTGAAGAGGGGTTGTAGCACTGACTGTCTTCATCTACTACTTTTTTTCTGTTGTGCTGAATTTCTCAGTAATACAGATGTAGCCAGTGAAGTTCTGCATTTGAGTCCAGGTTTGTGTTTCCTTCTTAGTCTGCACCTTACACTTTGCTCTCAAACATAATATGTAAAAATATATATATCCAACAGCAAGCTTATGCAGCTCCAGCATTTCCGTGCTAGTTTCTAGACTGTTAGCTGAATCTGCAGAAAAGTTAGGAACTTGGTCTACGGCTCCTGTTTAAGGTGCCTATTTTAAATGTTGGCCAGTAGGAAAAACACTCCCAGAAACCCAGTGATGCTGAAAGTTGTCTGGTAATTGCATTTTAAAGCTATATTCTGTTTCACTGGGCTTTCTCTAATGCTGGTGCTGAGAGCTAGGATTAGTCTTTCCAGTAATTTTCTACTTCATGCAATCTACCTCTGGAATAAGATTTCTGCTTGAGGAAGGTTGCTTGAGATTATATTTTGTTTGCTATCCTGTTCCTTGGCTGAGTCTTGAGCTCTGTGGCTCTAAGATTCATGTTAAAGCAGATCAAAGAAGACCAGGAGGCTGCAATACTGTTGTCTTTAATCTTATTATTCATCCCCTCATTTCTTATTGAGTGTTGTAATCTTTCACCTGCAAAACAGACAAGAAATCCTGTGATGAAAAAGAGCATGTTAGCATTTTGAAGCTCGTGGTCTGACTTATTGTGAGTTTGCTCTTTGAATTTTCCAGCTAATGGTGTGAAGAGGAGAAAAAAGGCCAAAAACTTCTCAGGTTTAAGTGACTAAAAGACTGAACGATCTTTTCTGTCAGCTATATAATGCAATGTATAAGATTTACACTGACAAATGTCTTCATCTGATGCTTTTGCTAATTGGAGGGGCAGTGCATGATTAGGTCAATCTTGCCTTCCGGGATCAAAAAGAGCAGCACAATTCTTCAAATAACTAGGCTGTGATCAGAGGGAGTTCCACCTAAAATATAATGAAGTGTGAAACATCCAGGGCAGGAGAGTGAAGCTTATCACAATGTCAAAAAAAAAAAAAAAAAAAAAAAAAAAAAAAAAAAAAAAAATTATGAGAGACCTTTGTAATGAAGATGGAAGGAGCTGATGTTACAATCTTTGCTGTCTCTGTCCTCTAATACTATTTTAGAGAGGATGCCAGCCCAGATAGAATTTATAGTGGAACTGTAATCTGGAGTGGTGCCTTCCTCCCATAACTTACCTAGTGCTACAGGCAATTCCATCAGCTTGACACTTGCTCTTGAAGTGTCTGTGCTGATTAAAAAAAAATGCCCACTTGATTTGAAGAATAATCTTTCAGTAAAGCAAATGGAGCAGAAATTGGCTGTTTGGCATTAAAAAAAATTCATCAACATTTTTTAAGGGAGTGAAAAAGCCCATCTGAAAGCTACAAAGGGCATTGGTAATGGTGTTAGAAGCAGAGAGTCTGTAGAAAACAGAAGTTTGATGGAAGTCAAGCTATTGACTATTAAGGGGCATGCTCAAGTCAGGAAGAAAAAATAAAATCAGTGGTGTAGTAGAACTGGAGACCTTTGCCAAAACCTGCCACTCTTCCTAAAATACCATTAGCTGTTCTTGTGTCACTGAGTTTTTGCTTGTGTGTTTATGTGACCCACAGAAATTGCTTCTGTGTTCTGTGCAGGGTGCACCACCTGCACGTTTCCTGTAGCCCGCCTGCTCAGTGGTGAGGGCTCCTGCTCTGAAGGGCTTCAGTGGCACAGCAGGGTGTGAAGGACAGCAGGGTCTGCCTGCCTTTGAAGCATTTCCTGAAGGAATGCATAGGCATTGCCACACTGCTCGACACCAAATTGTGGAGGCTGGTCTAAAACCACTGAATGATTATTGGATAGAGAATTTGTGTCTGGTTCATCTAGAAGGATCATCCAGTGAATTTCAACTGTGTTTTAAATTAAAAAGGACTGATAAATGGCTCCTTCCCTTTAGCAAAAAGAAATGGATAGAGGTTGGACTGTAGGTTAAGTGTGATTAAGAAGCTTCTTGGTGTAACTGGACTTATACAGAGAGTTTGTGTATTGAGATGAATTTTCTTAAATTGAGTGCACTGATAGGTAGAAAAGCACGATGTTTGAGTTGAGTTTTTTTTTAATTTAAAGAGAAAATGAGATATTTTTACTTCTTTTTCACTATTCGCCATTTGTTATATGCATTTGTTGTATTGCACAAAATGGCCTTTTAATATACTGGTAGTGGATATTATTTTTGAAAAGTGCTGATAACTGAAATAATTTGGAAAATTACATTTTAGCTACATAAATAGATGTATGGATTTTGTGGTAGGAAAATTGTTTTAATGTAATAGTTAGATACCTGACAAAAATCTGCAGTAAAGGCTGAACAGAAACAAGTAAGCCTAATTTGCCTGAGCTGAAGAACAGAAGAACGTACATAGCTGATGAAAAAATTTAGGGACTTGAAGAAAAATTTTTAAAAAAGATGAATTGGAAGTAAGTTGATACTACTTTCAGGCACATATTTATAAATCTTGGTAACCTCACTGAGGAGTAAAGAAAAATATAAAGGGAAGTTAATAGAAATTTTTACAGCTGTTATGAGAGACAGAACAAACAGAGTCCAGTTAGCTGCACTAAATGTGCGGTACATTTGAAGTGGGAATATTCCATCAGATGAATGGAAACTTAGTAACAGCAGTGTCAAATAAGGAGTTGTTCTGCTCCCATAACAGAACTCTTGAAATGAGAATTTGAAATGGAAGACACTTTTATTATACAGTAATAATTTTTGATGCAGATACCCTCCTAAAAGGGCAGCTCTGTCTATTTTTTTAAAAAAAGAATGTACTTAGTACTATTGGCATGCATGTGGGACCAATACATTTATTAGTTTGACAATGACAGCTGTCTTTCTCTCTAAATATACAAGCTAGGACTAATTAAACAGTGGAGATAAAAAACCTAAAACCACATGAAGTATGACTGAATGCAAAAATTCTAGAAAAAGTGGATAATACAGTACAAATGTATCATGGGAAAGTTGTTGTTGGCCTAAATGATTGTATTCCCGTTAATGCCAAAGGTTGCTTGATAAAGGTTTGTTCAGCATAACTTTAGGAATAGTTGTCTTATGTACCTAAAAGTGGTCAAAGGCCTAAGGGATTTAGGCAAGTAGAGTGGGACAGGGAACCATAAAAGCTTTCTGCCACATCACACATCAAGAATTATATATGTGCAATGTGTGAAAAGCTGTGTTATTTTCAGTTGGGAAAGTTGTGGCTGCTTAGCACAGTTTTCCAACAGTTTTTCGTGTAAGTGCAGTGGAGTTGGGAAATGGATAAGAAATTGTATGGTAGTAAGTAACAGTGGGAATTTGGGAAATGTTAACAGGGTGAGAGGATCATGGAGAGTAGGTTGCCTGGTCATCTGGCTCACTTGTGATTTGAAGGACTTTAGAAAAGCATGAATTTAAGTAAAAACTTGGGAATTTGGGAATTTTTTTGGGGGTTTTAGAAGACATTGAGTAGGAGTCTATACACTGAGCAACAACAATTAGGAAAAATTATGGCAGAAGTTCTTTTTAATGCTAAATATTTCTTAAAAAGAAGACTCCAGGGTAAGAGGGAGAGAAACTGTTTTCAGTCTAGCTGTTTAATTCTTTCTAATTCTTCTGAAACACTGAATGTATGAATTACATGTCATAGTTACACTGCCTGACCTACTAGTACTTGGCTCCATTAATCTCTTGAAACTGCAGTCTGCAAGGGGTTAATAAATGACCTGATTGCTTTCTTTGTGTGTGCTCTCAGGCAGAAACAACTGCTTTAAAAAAAAAAATTAATCACAAGAGTGAGAAGACAGAACCAGTAACTTGTGGATATGCAGTGTTCGGACAAGAGGCAACAGACTCCAATTACATCACAGGAAAGCCCACTTGGATAGTAAGAGCTGTTTGTTGGGTTAGGTTTATTTTTTATTACCAGGAGAGTGGTCAAAATGCTGAAACAAGGGCCCAAGGAAATTGTGGGGCCTCCATTCTCAGAAATCTTTAAACTTTTGTTGTCGACACTGAGTGACTTTATCTCACTGGCCATTGGAATGAGGCACTGGACCTCCAGAAGTCGTGTTCTATATGCAAGTGCAAATCCCCTCCTAGCGCTGCACGCTCTGACAGTGAGGTGCACCAGCTCCCTCTAACTTCAGGCCAATTCAGAAACAAGGCTGTTACAGAAGTAATGGTGCTATTAGTGACAGTCAGTGTCTCTTTATAGAAAGAACCAATAATGGCAGGCAAGCTAGGCTATATTCCTGGAAAAAGCTTCGAAAACAGAAACTGAAGGGAAGGCAAAGATTGGAACATTGGAGCTATTACAATATTAGTCACTTAAGTGTATCACTGGATACAATGTTTCACAAGGTGATATTTGCTTGTTTAATTTGAAGTTGGAGTGGGTATCTCATGGACTTTGAATATCAGGCCAAAAATTTCTTTAGAGATGGGAAATAAAAGTAAATATTGACTTCTCTACAGTTAAGCCTTTAAAAATGCATTATGTTAGTTCTGCTTTTATATAACTTTGCTATGAGGATAAGAAGAGACAATGTAATGGTCACAATAATAATTATTGGAATGGAACCTGGCCTTGGAGCAGACTTGGACTCATTCTCCCTCAATCTCTGATGTGTATGTTTTATTTGTGTTCCTCATGTCTTAATGTTTTCAGTAAATTATCTTTGCTAATTACCTCAGAGTGGGTGTGAGCACACAGTAATGGCATTAAGAAATAATATCTAATTGAAGTGAATCACATGCATTACTGAAAATAGGAGGGACAAATTGAGTTAATAAAGACACAAATTAGCAATATCATACTGCACTTGGTAAAAAGTACATGAAGGTTTATATAAATAATATAAAAGCTCAGATAACTGTAAGGGAGGTAAAGTGTGAGAGGCAGAAAGTATTTCTGATCTTAATGAAAACAAAATATATTTGTGCTGTGTACTGGAGTTTTGCTTTTACTCTAAAAATGTGTGCTCCTGCATAAATGACTAAATGGCAGAAGGATATGCTTGTTATGGACAGCATAACTACAGTTGTTTGAACTGTAGTTCACACATAACCGTGAAGGAGTGTGAACACTCTTTTGTTTCCAGAGAGCACATGGTGTGGTGTTTGGAGTCCTGACCTCTCACTGATTTTTCCCCATCAAATGTTCTTGCGTCTTAGTTTGGCTTTTCTCCTTTAAATTCTTTCTTACATGTTGATAATTCTGTAGAGCTGAGCTGAACCTCTCGTGTCTGTTACAGATGGATAGCCATGATACAGACTAAAATTGGGCTTGAGAAGGGCAGGTGAGAATTTAATCAGTGCTGTTGAGGCATGCAAGTTACAAGTCAGTGTAAGAAGTGCTATGTGAAACCCAGTAGTATTTTTATATTTAGAAACTCTTGGGAAAGTAATATGTTGTTTATACTGAACTATTTAGCCAGAGTGACAAATTGATGGGGAGAGAGAGAGAGGAAGTGATTACTGCATATCTTCATAGTCTCACATACTATCTAAATAGTCAGGATCTCAGATTAATTAAACAGAAGTTCCCATTGGTTTTAATGAGACCCAGGTTGCTGCTCTGTCACAAAGCTTGCTCTCTCATTGTGATTTTGTTGGCAGAGCATTTTCTGTGCCTACTGACCAAGGACTAATGTTAAATTCCCAGAATGCCCTTGAATGCATTAGTGCAGGTCAGAGAAGAGGCCTTCTTGCAAAGGATTTGCTTAGCTCTAAGGGCAGCTGTGAAAAAAAAAAAAAAAAAAAAAAAAAGAGGATAATATTTTCTGTGTTCCTCTCAAAAGAACCTTTAAAAATTCATGGAGGTTGTGATTCATGCTTCTGCACATCTCTGCTCAAATAGTTGGGAGACTGAAGATGTTCTCAGTGGTACAACCCATCCCTCAGACTAGGCAGCTTTGGAAAAAAAAAGATGTGACTTTGAATACTACTGCTTTCCCTCTTTCTCAAGCAAATGGGCATTATTTTGGGGCAAATGCTCCTTGGAGCTTTCAGAAATGTCCACTGAAAATACCTACTTTGGTAGCTAGGGTGGTATGTCTGCAACTTGTAGAAAAACAAATTTCAGTACCCAAATTCTTTTTTAAAAAAGATGATGCTTGGTGACCAATGGATATCTGCCTTGAAGATTTCTTTCTTTTTACACCCCCATGCTCCCCCTCGTTTGTGAGCTTTTTTGGTCTTGGCTATCCAAAGAAAATTTCCTTTCTCTCTCACTCTTAGAAACTATTTTTTTGGAGCTTGGATGAGATAATGGCATTGTTTTGCAGTAAAGAGCTGAAATGTTTTAGGGCAGATGATTAAAAAAAGAAGTCGTGAGGCTAAAAGGTGTTAGTTTCCCTTGTCAGATTACTGAGGTTGAGAATGGAAAGTATTAATTGTGCTGCATTATTGAAGAGATGCTCCTTCACTCTGAAGAGATTAGCCAGCTCTGTGGTGTTTCTCCAGTCTTTGAAAAGGTTTATTTTCACCCTTTGGGATGATTAACCTTCCTTTGTACCTCTTGAAGAAGAAAATATGAAATGCAGTACAGAGCAAAAAAGAGCTTTTGTTTCTAGAAGGTTAATTATGTGGGTATCAGCCTGACACAGTATCATTCAATATGTACATATTTGGCCCCATGAAGATAATATTTAGCCCTCCTAATTTGTAATTTATCGCCTTAACCCTCAGGGACACAGCAGGATTGCTCAGAAAAGTCACACATGAAATTTCTTGTAAGGTGTATTCTCCAAAGATGAGGCTTAGTTCTTCATTTTCTACATTGCAACAAGGAACATCACGTTAACAATTGTCGAGCTGTGTGGTCTCCTGTCCTCTGCATGCATATTCTTTATGTATGACATCAGAAAGTATGTGAAATAAAAAAACCTCATAAATTAGACTGCTGTTTTGAACAGTTTGAATATGACCTGATTTTGTACCTTAAGCTCTTGAAGTCTTAAGCTGTATTAAAACTGCTATAAGCAGCTTTATCGATGATACTTGGGACAGCTGTAATAGTCACATAATAAATTTTTTGCTATTGCATGGAACTGGACTAGGGACACTAATGGCATGGTGTTTTTAGTCTCTTGCCATGGTTCATAATATCAATAGTTTTAGTCTTTTACTGAGAGCCAAGTTCTCCTTAGGAGGTTGTGTGTTTGTGGTCACTGGGAGGTTTACATGCATGAGGAATGAAAACTCTCTTCCCTTCAGTGCTGCAGAAGGAGATTCCTCATTCCTGGCTGCACATTTTGCCAAGGTAAATGAGTGCAGTTGATGATGGAGTTAAACTTCAGTGTGTACTACTGTTTTATAATCAGTCATTGGACTAGAATAAGGCTTGCTAACAAGAAAAGCAATTAACTTCACAGATTAATATCTTTTTCTAAATTGGAATTACATCATTATGGTTATAGAGCTGTAAACGGCACTGCAATCTGTGTTTATCCCCACAATATAAATGTTGCCAAGTCTCTTGAAAGCGTACTTCAGAGTGGGACGACAAATATTTAAGACTTGTCTGAACAAGATTGCTGTTTGTCTGCTTGGTTTGGTAGGTCTGTTCCAAATTTTGCAAGGAAAATTGGTTAAAATGTTTTAGAAACCATTTCAGAACGTACTTCACAGCTTTAATTGCTGCTGCTGTGAAGTGGCTTAGAATCCAAGAAAAGTACTGTTTCAGCACTAATAAACCCCTCTAATTTAAACATAAATAATTAAACAGAACTCAATTGTTAGATTGTTGCTATGTAAAAAACCTTCCTGCCTTGTCTCTGAGCTTTTAAAGGTGTTGGGGGGTAGTCTGTTTCAATGCTTTTAGGAAAAACAACTGTGGCTATTCCTACAGAGACTAGCATCTTTGGTTTACCAGCCAAATGTAAGTGAGTTTATGTACAGAGAGAGAGAGAGAGAGGCACAACTGTTATGCATATTTTCACACATAGATATAATGAAATTTCAAAGAAATGGGGAAAATACAAAAGTTAGGAGTAATCAGCTGGCTGGAAATCTGGGTAATGCCAGAATTCAGAGTGTAAATGGCATGGTCTTAAACTTGTATAAATCCAGAAATAACAGATAAGAATATAATAATAACACAACACAATAGACTCTCTGTTCAACACAGAGTGCCGTGTTTGCCAAACTCATGGGATCCCTTTTCTCTGGGGGTCCTGCCCTGTGTCATTCATTTGTTCTCTCTGCTTGTGTAAAGTGAACTGGCAGGTACAGCTTCCTGTGAGAGTGACCTTTGGCTGTGCTCTCATGTGTCTATTGAGCCATCAACTACTGCAGAGCATTCACTGATACACCATTTAAAAAATTTATTTTTATTTTTTTATATTATATCAACATAGATGGAAACTAGGAGTGAGAGGGAGTACTGGCACCAGAATTGCTACAAAAATCATTTGCTAAGCTGTGCCTGTCCCTGGGACAGCTTGAAGAAGAGATGCCAAGGATATATATTATACAAGAAGACCAGATGCTTGTACCAGCCCTGGATTATTCAGGATTTGAAAAAAAGCAACGTCAGTTTCTGAGACAGCAAACATTTTCCCATGCGAAATGAATTTGCTTTAAAAACATACTGTTTGAGGTACTGTAGCCAAAAGATTCTATTAAACCATAAAATATATTTCTCTCTCCAGACAGTACATGGGTTCTTAATATGTCCATATTAATAAAGTTTTGTTCACTTGCTATTAAATCAGCATAGCTTTTAAAGATCTACTGCAATATAACCTAACCATCTTTTGAAAGTACAATGTAGTTTGATTTTATCATAATTATACCATGTTCTAAACCAGCAATTGGAAGTCTTGACTTTATACTAATTAAAGCCTTTGGCCTTTGTATTGCAAATTCAAATATAACAGAAAAGTACAATAATTAGTATGTTATTGGTTGTATAATTTAAAATTATGTAAATTGCATAGCTACTGATCTACTCTAAGTGGAATACATGGCCCAATTTATTTTTAACTAGCAGAAAATAGTAGTTAATTATATATAAGGATATTTAAGATGCATAATCTGGAATAGCATTAAACCTTGAGAACTCCTTTGCACTGGAAATTTCTGAATTTGAAAATAAAAGATAAGTTGCTAAGTTTTCAATGGAAAATCTTTTGTTGTATCTCAAGTCAGAAAAACATCCCTGGATATCTCATGATGGTGTATCACTGGCACACAGGTGCACAGGAGTTCTCACTTTCATTCTGCTCCAGTCTTTTGCCTTGTAGGGGAGAATGGCAAAAATGGTTTTCCCAGCCTGGTGCAGGAGATGTCCCAGAGCAATGGGAATTCTTCATTCATCAGCTTTGAACAGTTTCTATTTTGTGTTCCCAGTACTTCAGTTCTCCTGTATCCCAAAGGTGCTGGACATGGTGTTAACTGGTTGTCATATGTGCTGCATAGTAGGACTCAAAACTGTGCTCTGAAACATGGATTTTGTGCAAAGATCAGGCAGGCTTAAGATCCAGTTTTGTTGAAATATGTTGTGAAATATGTGAAGCCATGGCTTTTATAGAAGCTTTTTGGGCAAATAGAATCCTCAAAACTGGACAGTTGAACTGTTGGCTAAGTGGGTAGGAGATCTAGGTTTTGAGGAAGAACTTCGAGGTTTCTTGTACTGATGGAAAATTTCATTCTGGCTTCCTAAGGGCCTATCTGGCACAGAAAAGAAACAAACATGTTTGAAGGCAAAAACTGTTGTTGCAGGGTTTTTGGCTAAAATTGAACTTGCCCAAAATCATTGTAAATTCTTTGGGATATGGTCCTAGGGATGTCTTTCCCAGATACATTAAGTCTGGATTAAGGGTACTTACTAAGGATCAAACTGTGGAGCTACATTATGAAAAATGCTTATGTCATTAACTGCCAATTCAACTATTCAAAAATTTGAATGGGTAAGACTGTAATATGGACCAGGACTTCTGGATTAGGTGTTGTCTGTGTGCATCGCTTGAACTTTACTGAGCCTGTGTTTTCAGTTCTTGGAGTAAAGAAAGCCCATATTTCAGCTTTCTCACCAAAAAGAATCTGCATGTCCTTACTTGATCAGGATCTGGATAAATCTATAACATCATCATACAAGTACATGGGTTAATTTTTCTGGAGCTCATGGTCTTTAGCAGAGTATACCCATCAGGGGCTGTAGCTAAGAACTCTTCTTGCAGAGTCCTGGGTATGAGATGTGAGAACATGTCCCATAATGCTCTGTCCATGCACTTAGGATAACTGAGTCTTGTGTATCAACAGCCACATTTGCCGGAAAAAAACGTACTGCTGAGTTTCTGATTACTTAACTATTTTGCTAAGTGATAGGAAAAATGTGTTTAATTTATTCTTTGGGAAAAGGAAAAGGTCAAGTCTGCTTAAAAGTTGCAAGTAAATACAGAGGATGAAAAATAGATAATTGTCTTTAACACAGGATTTGTCAGTAAAACTACATTAAAACTTATTCTTTAAAGTAGTGTCTGGAGAACAGGTGAAGCTTTGATTTTAACAACTTCTTGCTTATCTATTATTCCTGCTCTCTGTGTCTTTCATAATAAATTGGTTTTGCTTGTGTAACTGGTGTAATAGTTCTTTGCAACAGTTTTTTTTCTGATCATAAATTAATGCTTCAGGCTTACCTGTGAAGTTGACATGTATGGTTTGGAACAATAAGGAAAAATAAGAACATAACGGGGAATTAATAGCTCACTTTCCTTTGTTCATTTGATGTATAAGAAGAGAATTAAATCACTTAATGTAGCCTGCAAATTTTTTCTTTTCAGAGCTTTTTTGCTGCAGAACACTTCAAACTTCTCCAGCTTTGCTTTTTTAATAGCTTTAAATAGCTTGGCCTTGGCATCTTGGATATCAGATACAATTCTATCTACATTTTTATCTGTTTTGCTGCTTGCCTCTAAGCGTGAAAACAACATATATTTATTTGGAAACTTTTTCCTGGGAAATGACGTATGAGAGTTGGTTAAATTTTTTTATTGCTCAGTGGCTAGGATTGTTCAGTTAGTTGACATTTTTGTGATAAACCTTTGTTTTCAGGTAGGAAAACTTTTCAGTAATACTGGGACTTGCACCTCATTTAGAAGTTATCACAAATACTTTTTAAAACTTGTGGAAATGTGTTGAACTTTAAAGACTTTTAAAGCTTTTCAGTTGTAATTCTAAATACTTTCAGCTTTAATTTAGCTGTTAATATTCAGTTAGGCCGGATCTTGAAGACCTTGGGTAGTTCAGAGTTTGTGACTTCCACTTGTGCTATATAGACTTTTTAGCTGTGTTATGTGTTACCTTATGACTTCTCTGTATAGAGTCTGCTTTCCAAAATAAGCAAAATAAGTGATAGATTCCTAAATAGTGACAGGAACACATAATTGTTAGTATTTTTCTCTTTTTAGGTATTTTGAAGGGAAATTTTGTTGAGTTTTGGGGCACACATGAAAGATTTTATTCAAGCACCTTCGTGTCGCCGACCAGCCCAGTCCCAGGCAGGGATGTTCTGGGTGCCGCGACCTTCCTGGGAGTCGCCCTGAGAAGGACGGCTTTACCTCAGGACCACAGGCACTCCGGCTCAGTGACCAGCTCAGGCACTCTGGCTCAGTGACCAGCTCAGTTGTGAATGGTTGCCTAAGCAACCAGGCCTGTCAGCTTTTAGGCTCTCACTGCTGCTGTAGTGTCTTCTGGCGAATCCTATCCAGGCAGCACAAGAGAAACAGGAGGCAGAATGATCTCCAGAAGTCCTCTGTATTCCCTGGAACCAACAACTCCGAAGACCCCAAGGCTCCAAACAGCCAGGTTATATAGGGTCAAAAGAGGGCGGGGTTTATTTCAACAACCAATAGGGAAGAGGATTGAAAAACTCACCAATCAGGGAAAGGATCCAAAACTAACCAATCGGGGGGCAGACTTGAACCAATCAAAAGAGCGAACCAATCAACCAATCACAGATAGGTTATTAACATACTTCTTCCTAGAAAGCTCAACAGATGAAAGCTGCGCAGAACTGTATCAGGGACATGCAGCTCTCCATGGGAGCGCTGCCCTTTCTGTGTGGCCCACAGAGGCCTCCACACTTTCTTGAGAAAGAAAGGTGTATGGGTTGTGGCAAGATTGCTCAGGCCCAATGTTTAAACTGATATTGCTCACTATATTCACTGGCAACCTTACAGAGTCAAAGTCCTTTGCAACTCCACTTGCAGGCCTTCTGCTTTTCAGCCCAGCTCCTCACACAGCCAGTGCCTACTACACCACACTAATTCCTCTTTTCGATATGTTAGCTGATCTTGTGTGCCACTATATCAGATGTGTTTCTAAAGTATGGATAGGTTGGATTTTCTCTTCTCCAAAAGGTTTGTGCCAGTCAAAGGTTTGTTATTGCCTAATCCTGACACCTCTTTCTTGATTGTCACCTGGGTTATTTTTTCTGGTGTTCTGTCACATAAGGCCAGCTCCCAACCCTGCAGTTACTATCTTGTTTTGCTTGAGATCATTTCCAGTGGCAGAGCCCCTCTGAGCAAGGGAAATACAGGGTTTTTACCCTATATTTCTATCATTGAGAATCTCTTATGCTGTTTAAGGCTATCTTATGTAGTGACAAAGCCCCCGACCTTGTCCTGTGCCAGTACATTATGACAGAGCTGATTGTGTTTTTGCAAAACCCATTTTGATGTGATGGGTAAGAGGCTGCCCCAAGGGAACTATCACTCTTGTTCTTATTTCTGTTTCTGCAGTTCAGAAGGATATTGATTCTAAGTACATCTACCTACAATCTCAGAAAGTTCTACTAATTTATCTCTGTGTGCAGGGAAGAAGTCTAATATGTTTTAGTATTTCTATTCAGTTGGAGGGGTAAGTGTGAGGGTTGCAAGATTAAACTTTTGGGTTAGCTATGGCCATGAGAAATGGAGTCCTTGTGGCAGAGACTTGTCACTGCCATACCTTTGTTGTCATCTCAATTGCACTGTGCTCTTTGAGGCTCTCAGGTAATAGTTGAAAGCTGTAATGCCTTGTCATGTATGTTGTTAAATATAACAATTTTCTTGCAAGTGTCCTGTCTGAGAGTGTTGATCTGAAGTTTACTACTTTTGGAAAAAAAAAAAAGAATTAACAGTTCAGTTCTGTGACAGATTTTTCTCAACAAAACCTTTGTTCTTGTACACTTGCTCTTGTATTGTTGCTGGGAATGGAGTTCTGGGATATTTGCTAGGCTTGGCTCAGCAAGGGAGACAGGAACCTTCATCCTTCTTTCTCTGTTGGCACAGTAGAGAGGAGGCAGTGAAAAGCATAAAGGCCCTCTAGAGTCTGGGTAATGGCTAATTGCAAACTGTTTGAAAGACAAGTTGACAGGCTGCTTATTCTTCCCCTTTGGCCAGTAGAGTGAGGTGTATGAGTGCAATTGCATGCACTGTAACCCCCCTGGTGTGAGCCTTCTATAGGTGCTCTGGGATGCTTTTACTGCTAGAGGCATACTGGCTTCATGAAAGCTGTATGGCTGAGTGCTTCTCCCAGTGGAGAGGCTTCTGGCTGAAATAGCTTGGCTGCTTGTCGTATGAATGAACTCTAGTTTTTTATCATCTTGGCATGATTATCCTTCAGCTGTTGCTGTGGATCTTTCTGTGTGAGGTTTGTGTCATAGTGAGGAGAAAAGGAGGTGCATAATTTGTATCTTTATTTGCCTTGGGATGGTGTTTAGACGTGAGATTTGACCTGAGGAGCTACATCTTCTACTACTTCTCTGAATCATCTCAAAGAGTGATTTATCTCAAATTATCTGGGACAAATGCTGGTGGCACGTGGTTCTGCTAAACAGCCTTATTGGAATAACATTTGTGCTATCATTTTAAATACCAGCATAGCTTTGGGGCTGCAGTCAATTAAGATAATTTGCCAACTTTTTGTAGGGATTGAGAGATTAGCAGTTTTTAGTGCTTTTCCAGTGCCATGCTCACTATAAGCTCTCAATTTCTGTTAATTAGTATATGGAAAAGAACATTCAGAGCCAGGTCAGTCCGTAATGGATCAATTTTTAGGGGCTGTGATTTAAATGTGACTCTGGTTATTTAGCCTTCTGAAACTTGGCACACATTTTCTATTAATTAAAAGTTCCAGAACTTTACAACAAAGTATCTAGCACCTAGGTGTAGAATTCCTTTTTTTGTGTTATGTCAGATTGTTTTCAGTAAGGCTGGTGTGTGAGCATGAGAAACATGACCAGCAGGAGTCAATGTAATAGTGTAGGTGTTAAAATCATTTATTCTTTCCTAGCTGTCAGGTGTCAATGTAAATCATTAGTCTTCATTATTTTAATTGGAAATGCAGTACTGTAATATATCAGGACCATAGAAAATGACCTCTGAACATGAGATTTTCTGGGTTTCAGAGCAGTCTTCCTGCTATGGATTTGCCTCTGAGCAGACTAGAAGTCTCCTAACATATGATGCCTCCAACCTGGCAGTACATCAGTTTAGATTTTACCTGCATATCTTTACCTGGTATGCTTCTGTTTTCATACTAGTTATTTTCTAGGTAATAAAAGCCATTGCAATATCTCTTGCTGTCCCAGGGTGATGGTGCCTCCATATCCCAGATCGTGAGATTGTTATGTTTGGTGGCGGTGGCCTTTTCCTTCCCCCGCTTTGACGGGCTGCTGCGGCCTTGCCGCTCGCTTCTTGCCGCTGCTGCTTCGGCTGCTATTGCTGGCTTT
Organism: Cettia cetti; assembly: GCA_013401135.1. Classification (NCBI taxonomy): domain Eukaryota; kingdom Metazoa; phylum Chordata; class Aves; order Passeriformes; family Sylviidae; genus Cettia; species Cettia cetti. The sequence continues at coordinate 66,440 of VZUI01078426.1, forward strand.
GCTGCTTTCAGCTTTTGCTTTCGCCAGCTGCTCGCTGCCATTTTTTTTTTTCTTTTTCTCTTCCTCTCTCTCTTTCTCTCCCGTCCCTGAAGATCTGGACCGACTCTGGACCTGGTGGCCTGGGAATGTGAGTCTGCAGGAAGAAGCTCGGCGCCCTCCCTTCACAGCAACTGCCTGAGTATCATCTGGGGCTGTTTTTTCTTCCCTGTGTTGGGGAGTGTTCTTTTCCTTTTGTTATTTGTTAATAAACAGGTTTTTTCCACTTTTCCTCTGAGGAATTCCTTCCCAAACCTGGGGTTGGGGGAAGGGGTGGTAGAAGTTTGTCTCCTCGTGGAGATTTTCCTCCTAATTTGTCCTAACCCAGGACGCTTGCATTGCTTACTCACTTTTATGTTCTCATTGTTTTCATACCCTAGAATAAATGTAAATGCTTTTGCCAAATCCGTGCTTGTTCAAATGTATTTTACAGGTGAATGAGTGATACTGGTATTTCCTTTCTTCTTCTCCTCCCAACATGCAAAACTTTAAACTACAGAAATCAAAATCAACTTTGAATTCATGAAAGTAATCTTGAAAAACTCTGATTGCCCTGTTGAGTTCCAGAAGTCATCGGGAGTAAATTTCATCAAGAGCAATTGATTCAACATTTAATCTAGTCTTTATAGTCTTATTACAGATGAATTATGGTAACTCAAATAAAACGGGTTGTTTCATTTTAACAGTCAGACCAGTTCATTCTGAATGAAAATTTGGGTTTTCATGAGGATCCCAACTCCAAATTGGTTTGTACAGAAAAGGGATCCTTTAAAATTAGTAAATAAAGGCGCAGTGGATTGTGGAGAGATGTCCAACAATCCTCTAAAAATAAATATTAAGTACATTTTCCTTAATATATTTATTAATGATTTAAGAAGAAAGTAAACAACGTTAGTTAAATATGCAGGTGATGCTAATTGCACAAGCCTTTGAAAGTGCATGAGTTAATATGGGAATGATGTTGAGGTACCAACAGAGCCTTGAAAAATGGCTAGGAAACAAAAAACCAAACAAATTTTCCAGATTTACTTTAGAAAAGTTAGTATAGATAACATATTTGCTGCAAAAATAATTGGGAATTTAATTTTTTTCTATGATAAAAATTATTGGCCTACCTGTGCAGATATATGTTCTTCCTGAGCTAACGGTGTTTCCCTGGAGAACATAAGCATTTTCAGTGCTTTAGTTTCAAAGCATTAACAATGATCAAAAATCTGTATTAGCTTACAACAAGAATTTAACATGTTAATTCTGCCTGAAGGAAAAACCCTTAAAAGAATTTAGTGTTGTTAAGTTTCTTAGACTTAAAATGTGAAGGCCTTGCCTTGTAATCATCAACTTTGGATAGAGTTTCAAGCTAAAAGTCTTTTAAAATTTATTATTAATTTTTCTATTTATTTTTTAAGGTGAATCCCATAAACTCTTCACCGAGTCTCTCTTGACCTTGGAAAAGGGATTCATCTTTCTGAAAAATATCTTTCCTTTGTGATATTTCTTGATATCATGCTACCTTAGCCAGAACTTAGTACAGTCTGTCAACAGACCAACAAACTCATGTGTCCTACATTGTTGTAACAGTGATGTCATGTTTTGTAATTTTAAGCTATTTATGTCAATCAATGTACAGTTTTTTTAAGATTTTTGGAAGTTGAATGAAATATGTAGCTATTGGTATCCTACCTGGTAACTTAGGACTGTTAATAAACACTAGGTCATATATCAGTGAATTTAGAAGAAATAATAATATACTAGAAGCCTCATGTTTGTTCTTAGTGGAAATAAGACAGAAGTAATTATGCTAAAATAAATTATACATTTTTTAATTACAGTATTTTTTAACCCAAGGGATACAAGTAGCTGATGTGTCAGATTGTGTTTGCAGTAGTATAAACTAATCATCCCTTTTAAGATGAAGCTGAAAGGAAGTAGTTAGAGTAACAATACTTTGAAAGACCAAAGAGAAATGTTGGGTTTGTAATGATTGTTAATCAACTGCCTATTAAAACTGAATAAGCATGTGGTAAAGTTCCTTGAAAGTCTACAAGCTTGTATAACCCCCCTGAAATCTAATGCAGGTTTTGATCTATCAGTTTGCGGTCACTTTATGAACTGTGGAAAAACACACATATAGGGGTACAGTGAAAGTCTGGTTAACTTAAAATCAAGAATTTGCTGAACTCTCTGTGTTTGATCATGTAGCCTTCCTATCTATCAGTAATTATTTTCTGTTTTTCACATGGGAGGAAGAAACAGTGAAGAAAATCTTCAAAGAAAGTTTATGGTACTTCTTGGGATGCTGGCATGCTAGAAAATAAGTAACTTAGAGGGTACCTGATAAATTCTTTAGACTTAATACTATTTGATTAGGCACTTCTTGAATTTTGCCACCAGTATTTGCAACTGTTTTGAAGTTTTCCTTGTATCAGAGACTAATATTTGGTCTACCTAGAAATCTCAAATATTTATCCTATTTGACCTGAGGGTCAGGGTTTCTGGCCTTTGCTGCTCCAGTGTATGGAGTTCAATAACAGAGGGTAGTATAGGTGTTATAGCACCTACATAAATGTGTTTTATTCCTGTGGTGACTCCTTTGGTCTTCTGCACTGGATTGCATGGCTCAACTAATATTCCCCTGTGATGGCACTGCCCCTTGTCTAGAAAGCTGGAGTAGAATGTCAGACCTTAGGGTTCAAAATGTAATCACTAACTCACCTTTTTTGGCTTTTTTGTGGCCAACAGCCTGGATTTGTCCTTGGAAGAAGTGAACAAGAATGTTCTAACTTAAGGAGAATTATGCTTGCTTGAACTAGGTCTGAATTTGTCCCAGCTCGTCTAAGTGGGTGAGTTGTTACAGTTTCCACAAATGCAAAAGGCATTGACTAGTTTAAATTTAGCCAGGCCAATAATCTGGTAAAAAAATTTGATCTTTCCTTCTTGTTCCTTGAAAGATTTTTAGTAGCTTATATTTCCATCTTTGTCCTGCTTTTCTTTTTCTATTCCTTCTTACTCTCTTAACTTTGTGACTAAATGAAAATAATTTTGGAGCTTTAAAAAAAAGTTATTCAAATGGACTTTGTGTCAGTAGAATGCTGGCAATAGTGTTTCTGATTGGACTTTTGCTTTATTAGATAATTCTTTAGTCCACAGCAATCATCTCTTGGTTGCTAACTAGTTGCTAAGAAGGCTAGATTGCCTTCAGAGAACATTCTGGGAAATGGTCCAGTTCCTTGCTTGCCTGTTTTAATCTCAAATTTCCTGTTAGAATTATGCTGTGTTACAGAATAACAAGTCAGACACAAAAACTCCACTTTGCTGGTTGGAAGACAACTGAACACACGTGCTCTCTGCACAATAATATCAAATAATATGTTCAGTGCTTTGTATCTCGCTTGTGCTTCATTATGTGGATTTCTATTTTGCTTGCTAAAAGAAAGCGGGATAATAGTGTTGTGCTGTGCTGGATGTATGATGATGATGATTACTTTGTTCATCAGGCTACTGGCTTTGATATAGGGGAGCTTGATGAGCCTGTTATAGGCTAAACAAAGAAAATGAAAATTTCAAAGGTATTGATTTGGTATATTTTGATTATGGTAAAGCAGAGGTTGACTAGATACTGGATAGAATAATATTTTGACTAATTTGTTTTGGGAGAAGTGAGACTAACAACTCCGATTAAGCAAGCAGCACCAGAGACCAAAATGCATTTTGTTTGAATGCATCTGGCCCTACTACAAAACAAATGTGGCACTAGTTGTAGCCCATTAGCTCAGGTAAAATATGATGATATGTAGTTTGGCCTGGGCTGTGCTTGGCTGCCTATTTGTGTCTAAATTGAGAAGGGAAGAAAACCAGACCTGTTCCCTCCCAGTACAACTGGCACAACCAGGCTTTATAATGAACTGCAGATGTAATATTTTGTGGATTGCAGCATTTCAAAGGCTGTCCAAGAGTAGGGGAAAGATCAGATGGTAGAAAGCAATAGGGCTGATCTAGATAGGAAAAGGGAAGAAACAACCAAGCACTTAGGAGTAAGGTTTTGCCCATTTATCATGATGTTGTTGTGAATGATTTTGTGTGTAAAAACTCTTTTTGGTATCAGTATCTTGCTTTGGAAATTGATGAATCTGAAGAAAAATTGGAAACATGATGTAGTCAAACACCTTTCTAGACTGAGGGTGAATCAGTAGTACTTGCTGTCTCAGAGCCCACAGCCTCCCCAACCCATGAAGCTGGCTACTGGAGCAGTAACTGCTGAACCAACAGAGATCATGCTCAAGTCTTCGCTCAGTTATTAGGAAGAGGAGACTGTAATTTTTTCATATTTTTTTGCGACACCTGGACTTACAGGAATGTTTGCTGTATTTATTTCTGCTTGGTTCCAGACTTGGAGCCTATGTTCTGATGCCACCTCTGAAGTGCTCTGCACACAACTGCTGAAGTTTTTGGGAAACTGTGGCATATCCCCTTTTCATGCTTTTAAGAAAGAGTTGCATCAATAGGGCTTTGTCTGTGTGCTAGGCTTTGGACTGTGAATCTGTGTGGTTATTATATGAAAGCATACATGCCGCCAGTGTGTTATAAACTAAATTTCCTTAACAGTCTCTGCTTCACTCATTGTTCTTTTGTGGAGTTTATTATTTTACATATTGCACAATTTCACAAGTTCTCCCAATATCAAAAATTCTCTAGAAATAAGTGAAGGTAAAACATTTTCTTTGAGGTCAGAATTTTCTCTTGCTTTATAATCACTTTTAAAATTACTTTTGTCTTGTTTTAAAATCCCTTTTATTCCTGTGAGAACTTTCATGACTTGCTTTATTTTGATCTACTAGTGAAGTAAAAATACCATAGTAATGGCTTTAACATGTGTTCTATAAGTTAAAACAATGCCAGAAGCTTAGAGATACAATGGGCTGGGCACATCTTGCTTTTGTTTGGAGACTCTGCCAGCAAAAAAAAGATATTCTTGTGTTTTCAGAGCTCTAGCTCTTTTTTCCACTGACTTTGTTCAATGTAGGCTGGATATTAGAAACGGAACTTGTCCAGGCCCTGTGCAAATAGTGATCTCAATTCAAATTAGTAGTTACTTTGGGCTTCCAACACCTACTGCTGCAAAGCAGACAATCATGGTACTCTAATCCATATTGGCTTGTTCTTCAGACACTGCACTGCCTTAGTTTCATCAGGCCTGAGGAGGAGCAGGAATTTCAGTGTAGTATGAAAAGCAGCAGCTAGAAGTTGACAAGGAGAGAAAAGCTTCAGAAGAAATGCTGGAACTCTCGCAGGCTTACTATTGGTAATGAGCACAAGTGACAAAAGGAAACCTGAAAAAGATTAATTTTAAAATAGATAAATGAAAAATGGATAAATAGTGAATTTTTTATACTTTTTCAGTTCTAGATGATCTTTCTTTCAAGAATTCCTTTCTGTTTTGGAAAGTCAATGGTAGTACTGAGAATTTATCAGCATGTTAAGAGAAAATGTATCATAGCAAAAATCACAAGACACTTACTACATCCATTGTTCCTGAAAAACTAATGATTTGGAGAGGAAGTTATACGTCTGGATGAGCTCCATGAGTTTCTATTTATCAATTCCAATGATACCACATTAAACGTTCATTTGGCAACACTATAAATAGAGAGTTGAGTTGGGTTTTGCCTTTTTTCTTTCTATAGAGGATAGATTTTTGTTAATAAGTATCACTGAGGGAGGTGAATTATATCTTTTGTTTAAATAGTCACTCAGCAATGCAACTGCTCATTACTAGCTCAGTGAGTCAGTGTTTTCAGAAATTACTAACAATTTCGTATGCCTAAATCTCTGACTACCCAATTTGAGAGGCCATATTAAGACCTCTGTAGGGGGTGACTTGTGGTTTTGTTTTTGTTTGTTTGTGATGTTTTTTGTGGTGGTGTTTTTTTCTTTCCTTTTTTTTTTTTTTTTTCCCCTCCCCCTACAAAGGAAATTCTTACTATAAGCCTTACTATAATTCTTACTACTAGAAATCTGGATGTAGAAAACAGTGCATATAGAATTCAAGGGAATCCATTTCCTTCATTGCTGCAGAGGGGATGAGAGGCAGTTCTTAAATGTATTGATGACTTTTCCATGCTCCAAAATGATAGAGAAGGACACTTAATTGTTCAACTTTACAATAACTTCCATGAAATATTTAATACTTGTCTGATGATTTATTCTTCTTTGCATAATGCAACCTAAAAGAGTGGTTTCATTAATTATTTACAATGTGCTGCTGATGTTATTTCTCTCCAAGTGCTTTCCAGCAGTACTTGTTTCTGCTTATTACCAGGAGAGATTTTAAGAGGCAGATCTTGTCAAGAAAGCAGAATTATAACTTGTCTTATTTGTATCTGTGTGCTTTTTAATGTGTGTGCTGGGTAGAAAATGCCAATGGGGTTGAAGCAAAACAAGAGGGACCCAGGAGACCCATGTTCAGAAATGGGAATAAACCCTGGGCCTTGCTGGGGTTGTGAGTCTAGCTGTTAGGGCTCCTGATGGCTGTGTTGGCAGGATAAGAACCTGACAAGGACAGCTCACAGAGGTTTTTGAGGCATCATCCTTGTATAGTGAAGAGCAGTAGAGAACCTCTGTGAGAGGCCTGAGGGTGATGATCCAGCATCACTGCAGGGCTCTAAACAGCTTGCAAAGTGGTTGTGGGTAAAGCTTTTCCTCCTGTAATCTTGTTTGAATAGGGTGTAAGCCTGACAGCCAGCATGGACTTGGCAGCAGTGGTGAAGGAAGGAGGATGGTTGCCAGGTGTTCCTAAGCATGCATGAAAAGAAGACCTTCCAAGTATTTAGGTCTCATGGCTTCTGCCTTTGGTGATCTCCCTGACTGCCTGAGACCCACACAAGTAAACACAGGAAAAGGAGAGCTGCCAATGCAACCCAAAACTAAGCAAAAGGAGAGCTGCCAATGCTGATGTCCCATCAAAAGCTCTGCTTGCCGACTCTCTTCTGACCAGAATGTGAGGTAGGAGAGTGAAACAGCCCTTCTGCCTCCTGCAGAAGCTGAGTGGCTTCTCTCTGTGACAGCTGGAGGATTGTGCTACTCTGGTAGTGCAGTGGGGAGTAGTATCTCCAACTTTGTAAGAGAGTAGCAAACTGACATTTATGTTTTCGTCTTGATTAATCTTTCAAAAATAGCACTCCCAAAGGGGAAGAATGATTCTCAGCAAAGGTCAAAGGACATCAAGACTCACTTTCTTAAAGGTCACGTTGCTTAACATCTCAGATAACAATGCCTGGGGTGGCCAGGTGTTAGGTGACCAAGGATAAATTACACAAACAACCTGAAAATTTTATTTAAGCAGATAAATCATGGGGATAAATCACAGGGAAAAGACCCTTGTAAATATTCAACAGTATGTGCTGTTGAAGACAAATGTTTTGAGTTTTTTAGCTTTTTCAAGGACTGTGATTCAATACTACACAACTTTAGATTTTTCACTGTAGTGTTATGCTACTAGGAAACAGTAGAATTCACACCCTCTCTTTTGGTAGGAGAAGAGGAAATGAAGTCTCTGTGCACAGTGGAAGACTCTTTCTGGGTTGTGGAGATGTGCCATGCAGGCTAGAATACACCTTAAGGCATCCCCTGAGAAGAACAACACAGATAATTTACAGTGGTAAAAAATTAGAAATAATCTCAGCCAATTGATTTACACTGGCATGAGAAAAGAACATGGGTCACTTGTTGAGGCTGGTTAAGCAATTTAACTACTGAGTTGACTCTCATTTGCTTCCTGACAGGTCTCTTAACTACTTATGCTCAGAGCTGTAGCTGTATCTTGAGACAAGATTACTCCACTTTGTCAGGTACAACTACTCCAAGAATAAAAATTATGCAGTGGTCTATAGGAGATAAGGTATATCTGGGTATCTGCCCCGGTTAGTTCTGTGGCACCTGAATCCCTGTATGTGCTTGTTGGCTTAGACAGTCACAATAATCCTGCTGCCTTTCAGCTCAGCAGACCATGCATTCACCCATGACTGAGAGGGAGTACTCTTGGTTGACTTTGTTTGATAACAAAGAAGAAACAAAATATGGCTGTAATGTTTCAAAACTTTGCTAAGTATGAGTGACCTGTTAGGGTTTGAATTGCACTGCAGACAGAGTTGGGAAACGTTCAGCCATGTAGCCCTTTGGGTCATCACTGAGAGTGCTCTGGAGAGGAATGCTTCCCAGGGAGAAGCTTGGAGGCTCCATCAATGGGCTTATTGCCCAGATGGAGCTTCAGATACATTCATAGGGATTTCTCTGCTAGATCAGTTGCCCCTGGCTTAGTCATATAAGAGACATACCACAAATCTGAGAATCTCACATTAGACTTATCTAAATAAACAAATGTCTAGAACACTGAGGAATAGAAAAAACACTGCATTTTTTTTTCAAGGGCTTTGGCATAAGCTGAAGTATTTCTTTATTCTTTCTAAGAGTATCTAGACATTGCTTGAAGTCTCTTGTGAGTTCTCCATACAAGGCTCTTGTGAAATTTCTTTATGCACTTAGAATATTCAAGCTTTCGAATTTTGTAAATCCACAGCACCCTTTTAGACCTCAGACCTCCACGTGAGGAGAAAAGCTGACAGCTGACTTTTATCTCATGGTCCTTACATATAAAGCAACATAAATCCTTAAATGGCTTGCAAGACAGGAAAACTAATTCTTTTACATCACTGATCAGTGCCTATGCATGCCAAATGCAGTTGTATAACAGAAGCAATGCTGACAAACACCTTGCTTGTTTCTTGTATACAGTTACTCTCTTCCCATCAAAAGCTTAGTTGGCAGTGGTAGGCAACTTGCTGTTTAAAGAGCTGTCACAGGTGTAATCTGCAGGACTGCATTTTTGAATTTACTTGTACATCTTACAGAGCTGATCATGGAGGACATCATTAGCAGAACTGCTTCTTAATAAGTACAAACCCATCCTATTGTAGTGTTAACTTCTGCAAATCATAGAATTTGCTGTAGTATTGCTGCAGTACACTAAAATCTTGAAGCTTTGCATAAGAAGAAACTAAGCAAGAACATGAGGGTATGTGAAGTCCCAGGAGGAAAAAATTAAATACATTGAACTATGATTTCAAGTTATCTGGATCTTCTAAGGCTATTTCCATTATTTCTTAATTTCCTTTTCTCTTTACTGGATATTGTTTCCTTATCTGGTGTTCTCTCAATTATTAAAACCCAATTACTGTTTGTTTGGTTTTTAAAATTAATTATTTAAAATTCAGAATGAAGCCTAAGAGATATTAAATAGCTATGTCCATCACAAGGTTTTTTTTTTTTTTTTTTTGTTTTCTGCTACCTCATTAAAATTCCTGTTAGTTTCTTATATAACTGCTAGCCATCTCATTTCGTTCATAGGAATTAATTTCAAGAGTTGTGCATTTGTATATGCGATGGAGAAAAAGCTATTTCTACAGTTCTATGTGCTGTGAGCACCATTAGACTTCTCCTTTGGTTTAGGGAGCTTTGGTGATATTTTATTCTGAGTGGCTGCTGAGGTCACTGTGACATTCAGAAATGGGCCTGATTTGCATTAGAATATTTAATTTGCAGTGCTATATCCTTACACTTGTCTGTGCCCAAGAGAAAGGAATTTAAACTTCAGCAGAGCTCTTTTCTTGCATGTCTTCATGAATTATTTTGCTCTAAGAGATAATATGGGCATGCTGTTATCCCCTGGCTCAGGGTATGTGGGGGACTTACTGATGGGTAGTGTGTTGGTGGCACTTGGATTTTTTGCATTGAGACTCCATGAGAAATAAAATTATAAATTTCTTCTGAAAGCATTCAAAATGTAGACTTTCATATCCTTATTATCATCTCTTTTCTGGTGAATGGTGGACCAATTTCAAAGGGTGTTTTGATTTCCAATTGGGTTGCCATTACACTACGCAGTGAATAGGGATGTTCCCTGTGACTCCGGAGGGATTCCAACTTATTGTTTCTAAAACAATAAGTTTCTTTCAAAACAAAACAAGATTTGCAATCTTCCCTAGGAAAGCATTCTTGTATCTGACAGGAAGGTGAGGTCAGATCCCAGCTGTGGTGGCAGAGATGCTGCTCCAGGACTCTGACACATGCAGCACTAAGCTCAAGAACATATGAGCGCATCCTGCTTCTGGCTGAGGAGCACCATCTGTGGAGCAAATACCTAGGTCTGGAGGCATGGGCTGGAACATGTTCTGTAACACATTCCAGCTTTCTCAGTGTTGCTGCTGGCACTGAATTTGTTTTCGCCGAGTGGGAGATACCCAGGCTATAGGAGGGAAAGATGTAGTGGGAAAGGCCAGTGTTTGTGTGGGCATTAAAAATGAGAGGCCTGTAGGATGAGGCTTGTTGAGCCCATTTCTTTGCATCAGGGATATAAGGGAATAAGTGAACTTTGCTTTAGGAAAGGCTGTTCCCTCATCCTCTACACAGGAGCTGCTACAGTCCCATATGTTCCAGTGGCAACCAGTAGGGCTTCCAAAAATTTCAGGAGAAGCTGGCATCCCTCTGGAGACACAGGGAACTCCCTATGTACTGCATGGTGTAGTGCCAGCCTACAAAGTGAGCCTTACAGAAGCACTGGAAACCAGAAGGCCCTTTAAAATTGGTCCACCATTAAACAGGGAACAGGTGATGATAATATGGATCAGAAGAACCTGTTGTTACCAAAGCAAGTAGTTTGAGGAATATACCATAGATACTTGAAACCCTCAGAAACCCTAAAGCTTGCTTTCCTGTAGCCAAGTATAGGATCTTGTCTGTAAGAATATGGGTTCCCAATATTTTTCTTGAATATGTCTTCAAGAGCTTTTGATTTATTTGGCTGATTTCTCAAGGTTGCCTAATTCTCAGTTCAAAAAAGCTCATTTCCTTTGATGCCACTAAGCTGATATAGTATTATCAGAACAGAGTGTCTTGACAGTCAGCTGCTGCTTTCATTACTCACTTCAGTTGGTTTCCCACTGCTAAAACTTCCCTTTTGTAATGTGTTACATTAGTATTTCGTACAAGTTAAAGGTTGTATGATTGACGTAGGCTGGAGTGGAAGGTGATGGTCTGCAAGAATTCACAAGTATATGGGCAGCTGTTGGGGAGATGTTTAAAACTGTAGGTTGTTCAATAAATTGACCTTAAACATTTTCTGTTTTGCCTTTTTTTTTTTTTTTTTTTTTGTAATTACTTAAATAAATTAAACTTCTTAACCTAGACATGAAAGCAAAGCTAAGAGAAATCACATTTGCTTAAGGGGACCACTGACACTATGGATTACTTTAAAATTGCTTTTCATTCAAGTATTATTAAGGGCAAAGCCTAGCATAAAAAAATTGAAATTAAGGACATTTAGCAGCGGGAACATAGCAGAGAATCAGAGGGGAAAAGGCATTTATAATATAAATGATGGGCAGAGTACTTTGCATGTAGACAGTGCCACTAATTAACAACTGTGAGGTGGCCCAGAACAGGGACTGAGCTCAGAGGAAGACCCAAATCCAGATGGCTGTTTGCGATCCAGAAACGCAGGGCACAAGACTGTGTTCTGTTTTACAAGGTTATTGCAAGGTGAGAACAGGGACTATAGGAAGCCTTTTGTTGTTCTTTTTTTAAAAAGCAAATGCTTTAAGAGAAACTGCATGGGGTGGTAATGATTTGCTGCACAGATAGACCTAGCTTTAGAGCTAAGCATACCTTCTGTTTTGTTCTTGAGTTTTTGCGATGTGAACGTCCCCTGGGTGATATTTAACTCCTTGGAAAAGTGAAAGCTGTTATATGGAAGCAAATGGGGAAGCAAATATTTTCTTTATCTCGTGTGCTAGGTATTTAGCTGAGCAGTTTATAGTTTAGGGGGTGATGTTGCTAATACCTCTGTGGGACTGCAGAGGAGCATGTTGCCACTGCAGGGTGTCAGCTCAGGGGGGTGGGGAGAGTTTGGGAATAGAGGGTGATACAGAGGCCAAGGTCCCCCCCCGCCTTCTGTGGGCATGGGAGCTGTGTCTCCTGAAGCAGTGTGCTGCATCTGTTCTTGACTTCACCTTTGCAAAGCTTTTTCATATTATTTTAGCATGTTTTATGTACACACTGTTCGTCTATCTGAGCCTAATGTATCTCACTACTTTGCTTTCAAGCACTGCATTTCTTATGTAAGTAATCCCATATGTTTTGGCAGCATTATCAGGTTGAGAAGTACCTGACATTGCAAGGCATACCTGCAGAATGAAGCCATAGGGTAGGATAACTTGGATGACACACATCATATAGACAGTGAAATGTTGAGATCTTATAAGTCTAATTATTCATGACATATATCAAAATCGACATAAGGTTGAAAGCTTTTGAGAAGATGTGAAGCCTTACAGGCTAGTGTGCATTGGAATCAAGTTTCAGTATCAAAATACTTCCTCACACAATGTCTGATTTGGATGTAAAATATGAATGTGTAGCAACCAGAAATAAAACCCATAAGAATTTATCCTGCTGTTACTGCCACTTGACATGGCTCACAGGTAGATGTTTCTGCCCTTAGATTGATTGTAGGAGGGTATTTGTTAATGATTTAGTCCTATGTAAAATTTAATTTGAGTCCCCAAATGTGAAGTAGTCTTCTCAGGCCATATTGGATTTCAGATTAAAATCTTGATCTCAGCATACTTTTTGTGTTTCTGTAATAAGATGTGTCTTCCAGACAAGAACCTGGAGATTTTTTTTCCCCCTCAAGTTTAAGATCTATATTTCCTATTCAGCTATTTGTATTTCCTATTCAGCTTCAGTCTGTTGAGAGAGGAAATTTGCACTGCAGATTCAGGCCCGGGTTGCCAACTGGGACAAACTTTCATCAATATCTCTATATATATTACATGAGAATAATTTATAGTATATAGTATGAGACAGCTGCTCTTGCCTACAATTAGAAGAATGCTTGTGAACGGTTTTTGTTCTTGTCGTATGCATATTTGTTATTTGAAATGAGTTCACCATATTTAGAATGTTGAGACAAATGTTTACTATGTGAAAACATTTGTTGTATAGAACCTCAGGGTTCTTAGTAAGCAAAACCAAAGATACTTGAAGTAAGAGATGCAAGGAATTGATTAACATTCACCAAGTATAAAGGCATAATATCTTTTTACTTTTAGTCCAGGTAAGCTACAATGCTCAGTTGAGTTGTTGACTGAAACTTCTATCACTCACTGAAGCCAATTTCATGTGTTTGTAGAAAGCACGAAATGGGATGACAGCACTGAACATGTCACTTTCTCTGTTTCATTTTTGCTTTGGTATGTGGTAAAAAAGGGTTGTGTGATACATTATGTGTGTCATTAGAACAGTCTGTAGAAAGAGCACTAAGTAAGGCTCCAAAAGTTTTAGCATGAAGTTTAATGATGATGAAAAATGTCTTTCTGTGCAATTTTGGACAAAGTTGACATGAATCATTCTGTTCCTTTTTCAATTTACCTTCTTTCTATAGTAATTCACTGCATTTTATTGTATGTGGGACAGCTGCAAGCTTTTCTATTTTGTATGTGAGGACAGGACTGTTGTAGTCTGACAGAGGTGACAACAACACTAAACAGACTAAAAACATTCTGTAAAATTTATAAAGCTCTGAGTTTAGAATTTAGGGTACAATTCAGTAAGAACCTCAATACTAAAGATTATCAAGGGCAAATCTCAAATCACTTGTGAAATGTGAACTCTGAAGAACTTTCTCTCAGGACTATTCTGACAGATTTTAGTCTTCAAAGTTCTAGTTTAGTTAAATAAGGCAAATTTTTGCTGGTTAAAAATTGTTTTGTAATAAAAAATAAGTGCAGCATTTTATGATGTGGGGTGCTGCAAACTCAGGAATTATATATGCAGCCTAATGGATTCCTCTGTTAATATAATTTGCTCTTTCTCTTCCTGCTTTGTGGGCTTGGTGTTTTTATAGTCTGGGTGTGTATGTGTTCCTCCTTACACTGATGTAAATTGGGAGTAATGCAGTAATATCAATGGAGAACTGATAAAAAGCCTCTGAGATATCTGTATTGGTGCTTTTACATTTAATTCCAGCTTCCCTTGAATCTTTATAATAGGTACTTTAAAGCTTTGTTTCACATGAATTGCATGCTGATGTGTATTATATATTAAATGCTTTCAGATAGTACTGGAATATTTTGTAATAATTTTTCATCAGTTATGTAGTAACAAAATACAATGCAGTAGGGTATGGACCAGGAAAGACAAATTATATAGAATTTTTCTGCTCTTGCACAGCTGCTACTGTGACGGTGCATCAGGGTGTACCCGAAGTTAACTTTAAGTTAGCTGGCTTGGCCAAGAGCGCAGGAGCTCGAGGTACTCACCAAGAATTTCCTAAGCTTCCAGGAAAGGTGTTTCAGCCTTGTGCTGAGCTTGCTGCTGGAGTTAGCTCAGTCTAACCTGACCTAAGTTGAGGGCATTGACTGTTCTGCAGAGGAGGCTTGAGCATCACATGGATGCAAGCATACAATTTACATGATTATTTGTTATCTCTGTGTCTGAGCTGCTGCTTCTGAGAGTTGAGGTAACCCATACTGAGGTATGCCTATGAAGCAAAGAGCTGTCAGGGAAACATAGATATTTGTATGTAAAGAGGAGGATAGCTCTACCTTAGACTTTTTTATTACTTCTGACTTGCAGGTGCAAGGGATGGTATAGAAAGGGGAGGAGGGAGCTGCTGGGATTTAAAGGTAAGGACACTCAGTGGCTGGTCTTCTCCATGTGATTTCTGGGTATGCTGAATTCACTTGATAGTTCAGGGGCCAGGAATGATTTCTAACTGTGCTCTCATCATCTGTGGAGGTGGTCAGAGGGAGGTCCTGAAAGAGCCATGGGGGAAGTGTCAGTGCAGGCTTGGGATATGGGAACAGATAAACCTTTATTTCTGGTGAGGAGAAGATTAGACTTTTGTGATATGGGAGCAGGAGGAGAGATAAATACCAATTCTGTCTTTGCTCCTGATAGAAGAAATTGTGATTTACTGCTCTATCTCTCTTGAATCACTCAACTGCTTCCAACTGAAATTGGGTTGGAAATTTTAAATGTATCGCATTCCTGAAATGAAGGCCCATGTTAGTGACTGTGTTTCATGTGAAAAATAATGATTTCTACAAATACATTTATTTCTTGTGAGTGGTAGAAGAGGCTCTTAAGTGAAATATGCTGATATGAATAACAAAACAGAATGACCTTTGGCTAGCTGTGCATTCCCAAAGAATACAAGTCATGCACCTTATACTTCTAAATGCCTGTGCAGTTATATTGTTGCTGGGTTCATTATTAGTAGATTTTTATCTTTTAAATCAATTATTCCCTTTGTGAGAATTAAGTTTTCCATGCAATCACTTCCCTATGGTAATAAGGGATGCCTGATGTAGCAGTGACATTTGTAGTGAGATTCACCATCTCAGTGAGTGATTCAGTGTGTCCATTATTAGTCTTTACTTTCTTCCCAGGGAGTACCTTTCAATTTAGTTTGCCTCATACCATGTTTAGTTTGATTTCTTATTGAAATGGAAAATGCTTGCCCTTAGATTCATCAGAGGCTTTTAAAACCTGAATAGTGAGAAAAAACCTCATTAAGGTCAAAGGCAAGAATAAAACTTTTGAGAAAATGTAAGCATTGGAATGTTTTGCTCTTCAACTCATGCTAACAGCTTTCTACTTCACTGTCAACAATATTGTTCTCCCTTTGCTGTTCTACTCTTAAATCAGTCATCTCTGGCACAAGAGGGGGAAGTTAGACATCCCTATCTACCATGAAGGTGTCAGATGCAACCACAGAAGTGCCTGGTAAGATTTTATCAACAGGGGTTTCAGAGCTGGTGGTGTAACTGGTACTGGGCATTAATTCAAAACGTTTCTGTTAATGAAAGGCACTCCAGTGTAAGTAATGAGGGTCAAAATGCAGCATTGATACTGAGAGTGGGCTGTTTAGAAATTGCTTGGATGCAGGGTACTGACTGAATGTGCCAACACCCCCCACCCCGCAAAGTGCATTTCAAAGGGCACAATTAGTGAATCTTGATATATCCGTATCAGGAGTTTAGGTTGGACATAAGACATGCTTTTAACCTGAACCTTTTAGGTTTTTCCCCTTACTGCTTTGGGTTCTTGCTGTGGAACTGTCCTGGGCTATGGAGACTGGTGATAAACTAAACTGTCAGGCCTAAGCTCCTGTGTGCTCCAGCTGCTAGGGGGCTTTCAGCCAGTGAGGGGAGACTACAGCAAGTTTGAAACAGTGCTTTCCCTCTCTCCCTGAAGTGTACCTAGTGTGGAATGTTCTTCTCAGCACCAAGTGTTTTGCTCTACAGATGCACTCCTGTTGTGCTGTGCTAGCTGATGGTGCGCATATATATATATCTCTCTATATATCTATATATATCTATATATATCTATATATATATCTGTATAAAAGGCATTAGCAATAGGTCTCATCTTGTCTGACCAGCTTCTTGAAAATAGCTCTGCAGTCAGGAGCAGAGATATAGAAGACATGAATCACCCTCTGCATCAAGTGGGTGCTCCAGATATACTGAATCAACCTTAGGACTCTTGTATTTTTTTTCCCACAGCCTATAAAGGAAGGCCGACTTTTAGGCATCTGCTTGCATCTAGCTACTAGACTTAAATGAAAAGAATACCATGCAAAATGGGGAAGAATATATTCTGAGAGAGACACAAAATTATATGAGAATAATGCAAAACCAACCATAAAGAGATGACTCAGAAGCTCTTCATGACAATTATTTTTGAAGAATATGGTATAATATTAACTAACAGTTATTTTTACCAGTAATATCAAACCAGGATGTTAAAAGAAGACACTCTGTATTTGGCAGTGGATTATAATAATAAAAAAGAAACCCCAATGTTTTTCCATAAGTGATACATGATTTATTAGGAAGTAATGATTATGGGATTGTTGAAGTCACAGATAACTTGCATGTTTTGAAGAGGAGAAAAGCTGGTGGTTAGATATAGTTAATTTGAAGCCATACATGATATAATGGAGCTCTTCATTAGAAAATGGATGTGCCACTTCACTTAAGCCTTTCAGTGTCACTTGGCCACTGGGCTGATTGTGTACCTGCGCTATGAGTGCTTGTGTGCTGTCTCACAGTAAAATAGGGAATAACTTCACAAAGAGCATCTTCAAGGTTCTTGGGTTTTTTTTAGCAAATTTTTGTTTCAATTTAGCTTATTCAAATTAATATTATAAAGTGCATTTTGTTTATTCTATCTTGAACGTTTTTGGTAAGTAGGACTTCTGATGGACTCTGGGTCCAATTCTGATATCGGACTTCGTCTTGGTTACCTTGCAAATAACATTTGATAATGCATTACTTTTAAAATTTTCAATGAATCTTAGTTTAGATGAATTGGCATTAATGCTAGAAATGCTGAAAAGAATAGATTTTTAGTAAAGCATTTGCAGAGCTTTTAAAAATAATTCTTAAGATTTTTTTTCAAGGTGTCTAGCTTGGTTTTGTTGTGTTACACCACCAAAGATCAGCTCTTTTTTGCTTCTCAATTTTAATGGGGAATTAAACCTTAGTCATAGTTTTAGATCATCTCTGATTTTCTATTGACAACTTGAAGACTCATTCTACTTTCCAACATTATAAGTACTTAAAGAACACAGTTGCCTGTCTCAAACTCTGTCAAGGTCACGGAAGCAGCTTGCCATAAGGTAAGCTATCACAGTGGGAACTTGCAAAAAGCACAGAAGGGAGGAATTTGTGGCAGGAGGGTGCTAATTCCAGGCCTTGTGAAGCAAGATGGTGCTAAGCATATCCTGGTTAATGCATCCAACCAGAAATTCCCACTGTGGCAAAAGAAGCAAATGGTCATACAAATATCTCTGCAAATTATGTGATTGCTGTGTGCTACCACCCCGTGGGTATGCAGACGTTGGACTGTGTAAAGGTGGTACTGAGACCCCACCAGCGAGAAGCCCAGGGTGAAGAAGGATCAGTGGGATGTCACTGGATCCATGAGTGGTGACTACTGCTTTACCTTTCTCTCTCTTCCCCTTTCCCCTACTTTTCTATTTCTTTCTATCTCTTGTCCTCACATTTACTGTATTATGAATTTTGGCATATGGACTTTTTCGCACCTTAATTTGGGCAGAGGAATCTCTCACTAGTCAGATCTTAACAAGCATGGGTTAAGCAAACACAAAGAAAGACCTTGCAATCTTTCTTTATGTTGTCTAGAAGTCCACTGAGAAAAACTTATCTTTTTGATTTTTTGGTTACCACCTGAAGCAACAAAGTTCTCTACTGTGCTTTCAACTGTTTATGACTATTACTGCTTGAGACATAAGGAGCTCTGCTGGGACACTAGATTTACAGCTGGTATGTCTTTTTACTCAGGAAAACTGCGTAGGAGTAAAATTCAGTAGATATGGTCTTTGCTCTGTTTTGCTTGGAGCACTAAATCTTGCTTCCTCTAGTTAGTGATGTGTTTGCCTACTGGCATGTACCATGATCAACTAATTTTTGGTTTAGACTCACTTGCCTTTTTCCATCCCTCTTCAGATTAGCTAAGCTATCAAGCCTGTTAAGTTGCTGGGCTCTTAAAGCTGCTACCCACTTTGAACTGATCTGGCCATTTTGGGTCACTGTAAATCTTATGTGACTACTCCAAGTTTACTGAGTGCTGGTTTTGTGTTGGTATTCCTTTGTGCAGTTAGCTCTGGTAATCCTGCTGAGTTGATCTAGAAAAAATAATCTTCTCAGGCAAACATGAAGATTAATTCAAATGTGCAGGCTTTTTTTGTTCCGAAGTTGTTCATAACATTGGTTTAAATTAGCCCAGAAGAGTAAATTCATCTTTCATCTGCACTGTAAAAAAAGTGACACAGTAGAAGCAGAACTGGAAAGCAGACTGGTTGTGAGGACATGACATCTGCACTGGGTGTTCCAACAGGGGTTTTTTTGGTCTAGTCCTAGACTGATGCAGGGACTGAATGTCCCTTGGTCACTGGAGGGCATCAGGTGAGGTCTTGGAGAATGTCTTTGAGTGGCTTGGTGTTGTGTTGTTTTTTCCAAAGTTTTCCAGCTTATGTTCTCTGAAATCTTTAAAATCTGTGAAGCACAGCACAGTAAGAAAGGCTATACTTTGAAGATCTGCTTTAAAAACACTTTTGAACAAAACTAGGTACACCCTATGACCTGGAAGGCTGCTAGTAGATCCTGTAATTATAGATAAAAGTATTCAGGATGCTAATGCCAAGACAAAATATTTTCTGTTCTGTACTGCACCTTAATTTGTCTTCAAGAAGAACATATTAAGAAGTGTCAGAGTATGTTTTGGGTTGATATTTTTTTTGTTTCTCCTATTGAATTTTCTGTTTTGTTTAGACAAGTATTTGCTGAAGATTGGCATGGTGATGTGCTTTCCTATTATGCAAATGTCCTGACCACAAAGAAGCAGCCATTCTTACTGCCCACACTCTGTTACTCTCAAGTATGAAGTATTAAAGTTAAAATGAGAGCAGTAGCAGATAATAATTTATGTGAATTCTCTTGTCTTTCAAGTCTGATATAACCAGAATGGAAATTTCCTGAGGGTTTATTGCTGGGAGCTGCCTAGCATTGTGTAATACACTTAATGGAAAACAGGGAATAGAGCAGCTCTCAACTCCAGGTAGGGTTCCTTCCAGTACAGTGTGCTGTGGGTCCAAGTATCTCCTCTAAGAGGAAGAGGTATTAAAGATGCATCTAAGGTATTTCTGCTCTTTTGGAAGGCTGACCTTTTTGTATCTGGAAGAGAGTCTGAGTTTTCCTACAAAATATAATGTATTAAATGAATCCTTGAAAATTCTACTTGGAAATTGAGTAAGCAAAGATATTTATTTAATAATGGTAAAAACTGTCAGGTTAATGAAATGTATTACTACTACCCTGAATTTCTCGTATTGACCTTACAGAGGAATCCTGTAAAAACACTGTTACTTGAAAGAAACTTGACTGATGAGACTGGACTATTAAGAGAGAAAAGGATTACTTAGTCCAAGACTTGTATTTCTAATACCATGATCCATTTAATTTTTTTTTTCCTTATTTAAGGACTGCATTTTTGAAAATATCCTCAAATTATAACTGGTCTTCTGTTAATGACAAAAAGGAAAGATATTAAAATGCATAATTTTTTATTGGAGAAAATAAAATGGTCCCACAAGGAAATAAAATTATGAGAAGACAGGAATAGCCTGTGCAGGTTACGTGAAAGTATACAGATGATGTCCTCATAAAATTGTTTGCCTTCTCTCTAGGCGTTCTTTTCTATCAATAAAGAGCCTGATTAACTGTCTCTTTGGGAGAGTAACAATTAATACTTTGCTATAACACGAGATTATACTTCTGTGGTCAGCTACTCAGGATAAGGTGATTTGGACTGGCTTTATTAATGCATGGCAACATCACAGTAATTTTACATTATTGTTGAAAGCTATTGGAAGCTAACGGGAAGGATGGTATCTGGAAACACAATAAAAGGTAAGAAAAAAGAATGGGAAGAATAAGTCTCACTTGAAGGAGTTCACATTTGTATCTGGTTTTACAGGGCTGTGAAATTATACTCTTTACTGAATATCATTTTGATTCTTACTATGCTATTGCTGTTATCACAAAAGTTTATTTTAATGCTTTATAGAAACTGGCATTGAACTTTTCAAAGTTTAAAGTGCTTTTTTGTTCTAGGCTATCAAACTGCCTCTCATAAAAACAGAAAAAGAAGGGCCAGAAGAAAGGAAACAAATGAGGCTTTAGTAATGCTGAAAGTGCTTGGTATTAGAAAACTTGGATTTCAGGAGGCAGCTCCTGCAATGAACAGATTGTCTCGTTTAAAGAACAGCAGATGTGTCTTGGAGAACTTCTCAAACTGTTATGATTTTGCTGATTTCTTACCATTATTTTTGTTGTCTTTCCTTATCTTAATGCCAGACTTATTTGTGTAAGAGCAAAGCATATTGTTTAGGTTTCAGTTAAGTTTGTATATCCCCCAAGAAGCAGTAGGACCTTGAGTAGCAGTAATTGTCCCCTGTAGCAGAGCATTAGGCCACCTGATAGCAGCAAGATTGATAAAAAAAAATACTGCAAGTTAAACTCAGGTTATAAAACTAGTTATAAGCAATCTGTGATGAGTTACTGCTAGTTTTGTTACCCCAGGATCTCGCTTTTGGTCAGTCTTGCTTGCAGCAGTGGTCAGTCAAGCTGCCCCACTATCTCCTTCTGTTAAATGCAGTGAGATAAAGGTGAAAAATCAATTTCTTCTGCCTGAATTAGATCCTCTATATGTGTAGATATCATGGACTGCTGGGTTAAAATGCCAGGTGCTTTTTGGAAGACAGAAAAGATTGCACTTTGCTGAGTAAATCAGAAAATAAGTTTCCATAAATAAAAATATAATTTTCTTCTAGATGCCTGGGTTTTATTCTGACTTCCAGAGAAAGAAATGAATAGGAAGGAGACAAGCTTTTAAGCTACCTCTGAGTTAAAAAGAAGGGGTGGATGTCACTGTGATGGGGTAGTGCCTGAAAGGAGTTTTACATGCCTCCTGGTCTTTGGTGTCCACAGCTCCTAGTGAATTCTGCAAGCTCGAATCTTTGGACAGACTGTAGCTCTATCTGAGTGTGGATTGACAGCAGTGAGCCTCCTAACAGCCCTGCTTGTGCTGCCTTGGTGCTGTCCCCAGGCTGGCAGGCACAGAGCAGCCAGGTGCCTCTAGAGAAGCTGGGCGGCAGGCTGTGTGCCAGGACGGTCCCTGTGGGCACCAGCCAGCATGTGTGACTCAGGGGATCCTGGAGCCTGAACAGGATACCTGGCAGGAGAGTTTTTTCACTCAGCTCCACTCCTGAAGGCTGACATGGCCTCGGGGCATTGCAAGGTGGACCCAGGTGAAGCTTACTGGGTTGTGGGGAATGACCTGCCTGATGTCTGGGCCTGGGGGTGCCCTGGTGCTCCCTGGATGTCCCACTTCTTGCTGGGAGAGCGAAGGCAAGTCCTGTCTGCAGCACTGTGGCCCCAGGGGACCACCAGGCTCTGTACTGCTATGGCAGCGCCTTAGAGTGAGAGGAGGTCTCAGTGGTGTTTGGAGATTGGTGGTTGGTAGGTGGTCTTTGGTGCTGTTAGCCTCCACCAATTTGGTGAAGAAACATACCTGGTAAATCATTTACTGCTTATCCTCCGTCTGGTTTGTGTGCTTCCTTTTCAAGGTCTAAGCATCTCCATATTTATGCCTTTTTTCTTTTTCGATTGGTTTCCTTTTTTGGTACCTCTTTGTTGCCTGGTATTAAAGTATTCATTTTGGTTCTCTCTTTCTGTAAGCTTTTTTCCCCTCCTAGGCATGAGGGTTCACCTTTTTGTCCTTTTCTCTTCCTCTCTTTTTAAAAAATTTCTTTCAAATTTTTTGAAGTTCACTGGCGTGAGACATTTTCTTATAAGCCTCAAACCTTTCTGCACAGGGAATCCATGCATCTCCTTTTCTGTGTCTGCCCCTCAGGAGTTAAGTGGTCCAGAGAACTAAATCCCTTTTGATGTCTGCTCGTTGTCAGTTCTTATTTGGTGCACAGTTTATTCAGAGGAATTTAGATGGGAAAAGCCAGTGAACAAACGGATCACAACTGTGTTTGAAGGAAAAGTTGGATTAATATAAAAGGGAATGTTTGCCAAAAGTTGCCCTTGAGGTGATGGTGGGTTTACCATTGTGTGCACTGTGATTTTGCTGTGCTGACTGTGTTCATGATAGCATGCAGACAGCTGGGGAGAGGCACTTTGCCAGCACTAAGTAGCTGTGGAAGTGATAAGCAGTGCTCCATTCTGAACACTGGCAAACGGCTTCAGCTAAAATATGGAAAAGTGTTTCCATGATGCTAGCTGTGGGCAAGCCCAGGAGTCACTAGCCAGTATTTAAAAAAAAAAAAAAAAAAAAGGCATTTAAGCTATTTCACTCCTGTAATATCCTGTGACTACCTCTGTCCCAGGGCACGTGTATTTATTCATACACACTAGTGCAGCTGGCAGCAATTTCAAAATCTTCATGTTCACTCTGTTTTGGAGAACTTGCTGGGAATGTTAGAAGATCTTGGATCATGTCACTATTTGTCTGTTAAAATTTGTAACTGGATGGTTCTTTTTCAATAAAGTACCACAACATGATGTGCAGGGATTACTTTGAGAGTGGGCTGTCTTCACTACCAGTTAGTGATGCTGCTCTACTCCTGTAAATGTTTGTTGCTAACATGGTAACAGCAGCAGCAGAGATGGAGACATTTTGATGGGCTTGGGGCAGTCAGAGATGACAGACTGCTGCTAGAACTTTGTTTTGTAAATGGTGCATTGAAGGCTAGCAATCCACTTCCAAATCTGGGTGTTTTGTATAAGCTGCTTCAATGAAGAAAATTTTAGTTAAATAATTTTTTTTGGCTTTCAGCATTTTCTTTTGTTCAGTATGTTTGAGAAATAAATCCCTTGAAAAGCTGCAGTCTTCAGCAAAGTACACGTACTGGATTAACCTCCAGAAAGTGTTCTCACAGAATTTAACTCTCTCCATCTTGAGAGTGGAAGGACCTGGCGAAAAATGGGATATGTGTTTGCCAAATTCTTTCTGAAATGGTTTTGACTCAATTGTCCTGCATTTCCGGATTTATTTCACTGTGGAAGTAGAGTACTAGGGGTGTGTAAGGCAGAATTTTCTCTCTGATCTCCAGTTAATAAAGCTTTCTTATCACTTTTTATTAAGTATGAAACCTTCTACCATTTAAATGTTTCTCAAAATTGTTATTTCACCATGAATCCATCTCTCTAATACAAACTTGATCTAAGTCTTGTGCTGGTAGTTGTGGATTTGGGCTCATCTCACATTTGCAAACTCTTACACCACAGTATAATGTACTTCCTTCCAAATGTGGCGAAGACAAAGCCCCTGTGAGTGCCAACAGGTTACATGGACCTAAGTTTATACCTTAAACATTAGGAGCATCCTGAACAACAGATATGATGATCTAAAGAAAGCAAAAACCAAAGAATCGAAGAATGGTTTGGGAAGGGAGCTTAAAGGTCACCAAGCTCCAAGCCCCCAGACATGGGCAAGAACATCTTACACTAGATCAGATTGCTCAGAGCCATATCCTTCTGACCTTGAACTCTTCCAGGGATGGGATATCCACAGTCCTAATCATATAAAAAGTATATAGTTCAAAAAACTACGTAGTTTTCCTACGGACCAAATATTGTCTAACTACCCATCCCTTAAAAAGGAATGGATTTACATATTCACGTTTGCTCTAAAAGTAGAGCGGTTTTGGGATTTTTTTTCTTTTTTGAAAGATCTCTGTGGATAGTTAAAAGAGGTTTTTTGCTTTCATCAGTGTTGTTTTACTTTTACTTTGATATAGTTTGACTGTCACTTTTTTCCTTTCCTATAAATATGGATATTTATATAAATATGTTTCACCCACATTCAAGCGGCATTTTCACATTCTTAATGATAACAAGATGGCAAGCTGTGATATGTGTGTTCTTCTAGAGGCACAAAGAGTTTATAATGAGTCATTATTATAATTTATGTGTGTGTCTTTGATGCTATTGTAGCTTTCCAGGCAGATGTCCCACCCGCTGCGTGTTCCTAGTTTCAGTCTAATGAACTGCTAAAGTTACTGGACACTCAACAGTAGCTCTGGCATCCCACAATGTATTAGTAATAAGTTTTCTTCAAGATAAAGAGGCTTTAAGTACAGCACACAATCAGTAGCCCACAGTGGAAGAAACAAATCAGAAAACCACTGTTCCATAAGCACAGAATTGAAAGAGCTGCATAAGTAAAATGACAGACTATCCATTCTGTTTTGGAAAGCATGAATAGGATTTTTGATCTAGCTTAATTTCCTTCAAGCTCTTCAGCTGTGGCTAAACCACTTAAAATAAAAATGTGTTATGGAGCACCATACTCAACACTGTTATTTTGAAAAAGCGTGGGTCCTCCTGTACCTCTTTGCTAATGTCAAAAAATGAGTGGAATCCTCATTCCCATTTCAGCTTTGCAGAAGTGGGCTGATTCCTCTGGCTGCAGTGACTTGACTTCACATTTGTGTCAAAAATGGAAGGAAACATCTGCACCAGTGATTTTTAACAGCTTGCAAATAACAGAGCATATATTGTCTGACACATCACTGAACTTTAAATTTTTTAATTGTTTGGTGTAACGTAAATAAGCCTCCAGTAGATAAAATGTTTATTGAAAGGATGGATTTTACTGACCAATGTCTTGCATTTCTATTGTCAAATGAGCCCACCAGGCATCCTATACCCTTTGTATTGACTTTGAGTGATTTCACCTTTGAGCAGAATGCATCCTTGAACAATTGTATGCACTTTAGCTAAACCCACTACACCTTAGTGAACTTGCCTGTTTCAAGGGATTTGAAAACAATCAAAAAAATCCAAGCCACAACCTGCCAACTCCCAGTTCTTTGGTAAAGGACTTTTAGACTGAGAATTCAGTCACATCCCAGTGAGCTGAGCTGACCAAGGAAGTTTTGGACCAAAGGCAATGCTTCAGTGCTGGGTATTGTCTGCCTCAAGTCTTGGTGGGCACTATCTTGCTGTACAAACAGCCACACTCACTTCAGGGAGCCTACTTATGAAGCACTGCCCCAGTCAGCTCCATTGCCATTCCAAGAATCTCACCTTTTGTACAATCATCTAGATAAATGACAAGCTCCTTGGGGAACATGCAGATCTGTGCTGGGCATAGTGAAGAGCCAGAGGAGATGATAACTGAACAGAAAAATATAGTCTCCCCTCTTCCTCCCAATTCTTTCTTTTCTTGCACTATTATCCTTTGTGGCAATCAAAAGGATGGATGAAATTGTGAGTCAGCATCCTTTGAAAAAACCTTAATGAGCTTTCAGATTACTTACTCCCTTTTTCTGTACTTCTAACCATTTTTCATTAAAACATGCACAGAGCAGAAGAGGAAGAAACAAATCAGAAAACCCCTGAGTCTCTGCTACAGTACACCTCTGTTTTCAGCTAAGGCCTCTGTCTTTTTTTTTTTATTATTTTGCTGTGTGTTTTGAAGTGCAAGATCATAGATAACTGTAAGAAGTGTTTTTGAACACTCATTTTCCAAAGAGCTGATCAAGTAGCCAGGCTGTCACTGAATATATTTGGAAACTGCTTTGTCTTTACAGTGGTGCTTGGGGGATTACATGTCACTGTTGGTTTGCAGGTTTTCCTTGTTATGGAAGTATCTGTATGATAGAGCAAAGAGATATGATGTTACCCTCCTATGACCAGTCAAAGCCAAAGAAGAAAGTATGGTCAGCATCAAAATATTTTGCTGACAAGTAGCTTAACAGTTGTCCATAGCACAAGAACAGATGCAACTAATGAATAGGTTACGAGAGCTGAAGAAGACAAACAGGAAAAAAACACCTATTACCTGTCTCAGAGTTCTGGTTTCTTTAGGACAATAATTTTGCCGGTCCTAGCTTAGGTGGCAGTCCCTGGAAAATAAACACTTAATTTGTAAGCAGGATTTTGTTTTAAAGGTAAATGAAGAATTTTTTGGAGGCTTGGACATGTATTTATATATTTTTCATGCCAGTGCTCTAGATGAAGGGTAAGTGGTACACTGGTTAATTCTGAAAGAAAATAAAAATCACAACTAAATAAACATTTGCAAAACTCACAGCAGGAATACACATAAGTCAGCTACAGAGAGTTGAATATTGTTGGGGTAACAGTTGTTTCTGCCTGTACTGACATATTCAGGATCCAAGTTTGGTCCTGATCCATTGAACTTAATAGCAAGAAGCTGTAGCCTGAAGTGATGTCTCTTATTGTCAGTGGAAAGAATTCCAGGGAAGAGCCAGAAGGTTTTTTTATCAACAGGGTTCACTTCAGTGACACCACTTAGCAGAACAAGCCCTCAATTCATGTCTGCAAGTACCCAAGACTGAATCAGTCTGTTCTCTTTGTTTCAGCAGACACAGGGCCTGAATGGGACTTCCCTCCAAGTTATGCTTTGAAGTATCAGCTGTTTGAGCATCTAATTTTCGAGTGAGTAATTGCCTTTGATCTTTTTCATCTAAAGGTCATCTGTAAAGTTGCTCAAAGTGCAGTCAGTTCTTTCATAGCATTATGAATGCTGGAGATGCTAAGCAGATTCCAGTGGATCATGGAGTAGGGGTTTTGTTGTATCTGTCTTTATGGGTAGTCTGCCCATGGTCCCAAGGTTTCACTGTGGATGCAACTTTTGTGCAATGTCCTAAACAAAATTGTATGGGGTGGAAAAATAGCCAACCTCTTTTGAAATTAATTTTTACTGCTTAAGTGCTGACAGTATTAATGTCAAGTTACAGCATCACTTACTAGCCATGACTGAATAGTATCCATCACATTCAAATAGTAATGTGTTTTGTCCTCCTCTCCTCAATGAAGCTTGACAATTCCTCTGAACTGGTATAATAATATTTTTATTCTGTCATTAATATTTGATAGTATAAGTGAGAAATGAACAGTTCATGGACTGTCCATTATTTCTCTAGAGCTTATACTGAAGTCTTTAAATTGTTCATCTGAGACATAAGAGTTTGTGCTTTCAGACTGACCATACTAAATAGATGAGGAACATTATTGAACATATTTGGCTTGGTGTTCTTCTAGGGTGAGTGAAATGCAAAAGCCCAACTGGTCTTGTAAACAGAAATCCCTCAGGATGAATAATCAGACCTCAGGTGTTTATGCTTCCTTTTGTTGCCTAGGTCAACCTTGTATTTGAGTCACATCAAAAATGTATCGTTCAAAATAGATTTTTTATTAAAGAGGAGCAATGTAATTGGTAAACTTGCAAGGCATTTTCCCACTCTGTCTTCTACTTGGGTTTGTTATTGTAGGTGGTTTTTGTTTTGTTCCAGAAACTATCAGAGAAGAATGAAAACAGGATGAAAACAGGACTGTAACTAGTTTCTCTAAACAATTCTTATACCATTAGAACCAATATTAGAATTACATATTAGAACCAATCCTACTCTGTGCTAAATTTTATACTAATACTTGTATAATATGACCATCTACAACAGATATGTTTCTGTATTTATATCTATAATGTCCCTTACTGTGCTGTGGTATTAGTCAGTAGGAGAAAGAAACTGGAGGAGTTTTGTAAATATTTGAAAATTGCACAGAAAAAATATTAAAGGGCTGGACTGTGGATTAGGTCTTTGAGTTCACTAGCTCTGAACCAACTTACCTGCAAATATTTTTTTGGGGAAAAAACTCTTCCATTTCTTAACTTCTTTTCCACAGAGATCATAAATCAGGTCTTAATTCTTCCAGTCCTTATGGGTTAGGTATAATTCTTTTATTCTGCTTGCAGCATTGCCTTGTCTGCTCAAGTAAATGCAAGACAGTTTTTTGTTTGTGGTATGGATGTGCTCTTACAGGGATCTATCTGCCTGATCCAGGACACTGAGGTGCTCTCTCACTTGGCAGGACTTTTGCCACTGCTATGATCATGTCAGTACACTGTAAGGAACAGATGTTTTTCTATTTTTGTCCTTCAAGTTTACTTGCTTTGGGTTTAGAAAAAGAAAATAGTAATGATTGTTTATACAGGTTAAAATGTAAAAGGCTTAGATAAGTATGGGAAAAAAAGCCCTTTCTAAAGAGAAAGTATACATCCACATATTGATTGTTTCTAGGTATATTAGAGAGGATGGCTCTGGAATTTCCCCAAAGATCTTATAAATGAACAAAATAAAAAAACGCCCAAAACTGTAGAGCAATGCTGTTCCAAGGGAGATGCAGTGATCACCACAGAGTCGAAGCAGGAAAAGAGGAAGTTAAATTTTTTTACAGCTTTCTAATTTTTTTTACAGCTTTATAGATTTCTAAAAAGGAGACCAGATTGGAAGACTGAGGTTCAACCTCTTCAACTCCACAGGTCTTAGAAAGTGTCCATCAATTGTCCTGTCACAGAAAGGAATCCAAAAACATGATAAAAGTTCTATAAACATTATTTTGTTTACATGAAATTTCTGACTCCAAGGCTGAAGGCTGGAAACAAGGTGACACAAAACCAAAAACAAGAACTAAACTTTCAGGAGAAATCAGTAGAACATTATTCTGAGACAGGTTTTTTTTTTCCAGCTTTTGAAAAAATCTGCACATATATAAGTACATGACTTTTATAAAATTCCAGCATCCTTTGAATTTGACTAAGGGTCAAACTAAATACTGAACAGAATGCTTCCTGTGAATTGCTCTATGGCTTTAAGGAGCTGGGTTATATTCCTGTCCTCATAACTCAGGCAGTATTTTACAGTAAAATGTGCCAAGAGCTTTTTTAAGTGGGGAAGATTTTGCTTTTCCAAGGGACATGATACTCCTAGTACTCTCTCCAGCCTTTCCCCTCATATCTGCTCAGAGGTAAACAGTGAAGGCTCCCAGCTGCCCAAAGGGCATCAGTATCCTGCTGGATCACATGTTTTGATAAGTAGTCACAGTACTGTTTGCACTTCAATTAGATTAACAGCTGAACTTGCAAATCGTGTCTCTAGAGGGCATTTTTTTTTTGATAACTAACTAATTGACAGTTGTCTGAAGTAAATTGCTTGATACTGGTCAATGGTAAATTGTGATCGTGTTAATTTAATTGCAGTTCTGCCAGTGATACAATTAATGCTGCTATCAAAGCAGTCAATCAGTTCATTGGGAAAAAAAGAAGCACTATGATATTAAGTTCCCAGTTGCCATGACACAGAATGTGATTCTGAATATTAATAATAATGTTGGCTCTGCTCACTGAGAGCAAAAGCCATTGTTTTCCAATGGAAATAGGGGTAATGGGATGTTATGCATTATTACAAATAATGCAAGCAAATTGCCCCAGAAAGATTTCTGGATTTCTGTCACTCTAAGAAAGTAATTTATCTTCCTAGCTGTCTGGGGAAAAGATGTGACCAGGAGCTGTGTTTTGGGATTTATTGTGATTGACAGAAATACTGCTGTGGACATTGCTTGGAAATGACAGGGCTTTGCTGCATAACACACAGAGAAACAGATTACAGGATGGTTAAGTTTGGGTGGGACTTCTAGAGGTCATGTAGTCCAAGCTTCCTGCTCAAGCAGGGGTCCCTAGACTACACTACTCAGGATTGCTGGGTCAGGACTCCAAAGAACAGTCCCTTATTACCCCTTTTCTGTATCTGTATTTTCTGTTCTCATTTTTGGGACTTATTTACAGGGGCTAATGACATGGACTTTGTCCCACATGTGTCACCTTTGCTTTAGAGGTCTTCCTCAGGCATAAAGTGGCCCTCTGCTTTCCTCTTATCCCCAGCACATGCTAATGCTTGCCTCCACTTATCAAAAGCATGTCTGGCCATCATTGGAACCTAGAGCCTTTGAGATTACTGGTTTGGTTTTGTTCTTGTTGGGTGGGAATAGAACTGTGTGCTTTCATATCCCCGGCAGTTTGGCTGAGCATTTGCCAAGCATTGTTACAGAGGACCTACCTTAAGTGAATCTCTGGCAGCTCCTGGATTCATTGCACGCTCCTAGAGCAGCAAAAAGCTGCCATAGAGATTGGCTAAGCAGGTAACTTATAATTTTTTCCTGCATTGAGGCACATTTCAGTGAGTTGTAGGTGTCCAGAAGAGTTGGAAAGTGAGGGGTTTTTGCTTATTGTGGCTGATACAATTCAGAACAGCCCAGCAAATATGAAGGCAGCTCTTTAAGGCTTGTTGAGTACCTAAGTCACCTCCAAAGGTCAGGAGTCTGCAGAAGTTGCTTTCTAGAGCCTTTTTGCTTGCCTTTTTTTTTTTCCTTCCCTTTTTTCCTTTCCCCTTCTGACATCAGCTATGCTGTTCTTTATGTCCAAAGATGAAAGTTTGAGAGGAAGATTCTAGAGTGGCATGGGAGACTATAGATTCAACTATTGCCAGGTACTTTAAAAAGTCAGTTTCAGAGCTGGCTACTCTAAGAGGCTGGTCTCTGCAAACTTGTATGGAGCCGCTTTCTAATAACTCTGGGTGGAAAATATTAGGAGATATTCCAAATTTTCTTCGAATTTCTAAATGCTCTCAAAGTATGTAAGATTTGTAGCTGCTTACTTAATAAGGAAGTTTTTTGAAGAAAGGCTAGGACTTACAAACTAGGAAAGGCTTTTCTTCCTTTTTTTTCCCCCCTTTTTTGGTGGTGGTGATTTTTTTTTTACTGACTAAAACAGATAACCTGATTTGGTATGGCAAGGGATGAAACATATTCATGCAAAAATCACATATTTGAAATTTAAATTTATAAAATGTAAGAGATATAATGTTCTCCACTATTCTATGACTTGAATTCATTTGCAGAAGTGATTGAAGAAGATTTGTACCCTTGTAATTTGAAAAGGTAGTAATTCCTATTTGAAATACTAAATGGAAGTCTGAGCAGATACAGGTGATTGAATGGAAACTGACTTTGGGAAATATTATCATCGAGCTAAAACAGTAACACACAGAAACTGAAATTTTATTGCTAAGAGTCCTGATATATGAAGAATAAGGTCATACAAATGTGTTAGAATAGAATGGAGCTGTATTTTCATTGGTATAGGTTATTATCAATTGCCTTTTATTCCAACTTAAGGCTCAGAAGAATTTTAACATTTATGTTTCCTGTAAGAGAAAATTAGAGAAACTATATTTCTTAGTAAGAAGCATTGATGTTGATCTCTTTCCTAAATAAATTCTAAATTCACACAAAAGCAAGCTGTTTTTTAGTGTTTTGACACCAATGGTAGCAGTTAAGAACATTTTCAGAGTCAAGAGTAAGTTGGAGATAAATAAATCAGCACAGATTTTGCATGTAGTGGCTTATAGTTGCAAGCAGCAAGATTTAAATAACCAGATTTTTCTTCTCTAGAAAGATTTTTACATTAACTCACTTTCGCATTCTCTCTATCTCACTCCATTCTAAACAATTAGGTGTTAATTTAGTTTCTCTTCAGATTGTCTTTCGAATGCCTGCTGTACAAGTTACAGTGCACAATCTTTTCTATGGTTGCCTATTGCCATGCTTTTTATGTGTCTCTCTGTCTATAAGCTAGTAAATATCTATGGGAATTTCTACCAGTAGGAAATTTCCTATCTCACGTATTTTGCAGTTAACAATTGAGCATGAGGGTTTATAATTCTTTTATTGCTCTTGTTTAGGTAAATGTAACTATTTCTTTGTCCCAACTGATAAATTTTAGACTACGAAGGTCACCAATAATAAGTGTCAAAACATTATATGTTTTAACTTTTGGTGGGTTTTTGCTTAGCTCTTGTGCTAAGAAAAAATTAAGATATTTGATCTGTTCATTATTTTTCATGCCTTCTTCTTTTACTCTGTGTTCCAGACTTTTCTCAATTTTTCTTGAAAATAAATTATTTCTCCATATTTCTAAAAATCAGAAAATTCCCTTCTTTTTCATGTTTTTGCTTCTGCTGTGTACTTTTGAAGCTGGATGTTTAGGGAGAAGCAGCAGTTCCAGAGTAGGGTGCCCAGATAATAGAATTTTTTAGAATTGAAGATATAGAGAAAGTCAAGCTGAATGAGCATAGAGCACACATGATACCTGTTCACAGAAGCAATAAAATGGAAATTAAGATTCATATCTCCAGAACTGCAGCCTAAACCCCACATGTTGCACTTTGGATGACTCTGAATTTCACATTGTGGGAAAAGAAGTTTGAAATATTTAGGGCAAGCTAAAACATTACATGTGGTTGAGAAAATGTTTGTAGGGAATGCAAATTCCTAAAACATATTCTGATGTGTAATAGGAAGTGGTTGGAAATATTTTTGGGCTGATCTTAAGTTTTCACAGCTTGTAATTATTACATAAATAATGCTCTGAATTTAACAATTCAGACAGAAATTGAGGACTTCAAGTGATAAGGTGGTAACACTCCTTCCAGGAGGAGGGTACATTCCAGGCAACAGAAATCATATTGCTGTAGATAGAAAAGAGACAAGAACTTGTTCAGTCTTTGGTCTAACATCTCTACTGATGATCTACTTCATGATCTGTTTATTCTGTATCAGTGATGTGAATTTACTACTTGTGATACTGTAAATTACAAATCTCAGTTTATAATTTTAAACTCTCTTCTGACACTCAGCAGCAAAAGGGACATTTACTGGGAAGCTTTTCTTACATTAGCTCACAATTTCATGACAGCCATCTCATAACAAAAAAAAAAAAAAAAAAAAAGCGCCAGTCTCCAGTACTGCATAAAATATAGAGCAATATCAGATTGCCACAACATTTTTTGAGTTTTTTTTCCACTGAAGCTTAGAATTATTACTGATTAATGTTATTTATACCTACCATAGTTAAAAAAGTTGTATTATCTTTTATTTTATCAATAACTATTGTGTATTTCTAGATAGAATGTTGTAGGTTTTTAAGCTCTATTCTGTGCACTCAATTCTCAAATGTAGTATTTGCATTGAGCTTTTTGTTAGAGTAAACATGCATACGTTGGGAAAAGACATAGTTAAATGTTGTATACAACAGCTTTAGAGCATTTTTCCATAAAGATGGCTTCTTTTGTAGGTACTTAATCAGATTTTCTTTTGGTCTTTTTAGTGGAGACTGAGTCTAATTTCATTCAAAGCAACCAAAACACTTCTAAGAATGATGGGAGGTAGGTCTGAAATAAAATCCATGTTGTTGTCATGACAACTACAATGCTAAAAAGGATGCAGAGAATGATTATTAAGATGTTGCATCAAGTTGTTATGGCAACTATATAGAAATAGGAAAAAGGTGAGTTTTCAGAATAACATTGTGTAAAAAGTTTTCCCTTTATCAAGAGATGTCATTGTGAAAATATCATAATGAGGAAAAAAGAGGAGTGGAGAACCTGGTACAAAAGGAGGTCAGGATTCAGCTATGTGCCTCGGTATATTTACCTTAAGTACCATACTGCTCCATGGAGAGTATCTCTGCTTGGTTTCCAGTTCTGTTGCAGATAGATCAGAGCACAGAAGACACTAAAATCCATCCCAGTGCTCTTTCCCAGCATTGTAGGACACATTCACAGTTCAAGGCTGCATTTCATGAAGTGATAAACCTTCATGGCCCTCATTTACCCCCAGTGGAGTACATGAAGCCCCGGTGGCATAGAAGATTGGACTGAAACATCAACACAAAAATGGAATAGGGAAAAAAAGGTTAATGCTGAAGAGTAGTATTAAGAGGCTTCAGTTTTGTGAAAGAGCTCATTTTTCAGCACACTGGATGACATCCTTGTTTGTTTAGCTTAGAACTTCCTAATAAATGAGTATTTTCTACTAGAAATTATTGAAAGAATTGTATAAACGTGTTTTTGAAGCCAGGCAGCAACTGCCATGGAAATGAGTATCTGGGCTCTGTGCCACCACTTGTGGTATAAACAGCACTAAAGGCTGTGCAAAAGAAAGGAGGTATCCTGCTCAGGGTAGCCTAAATATCCCTGTGCTGTTTTCCCTTGTGAGTGGTGCCCAGCTGGTTCCATCCTGAAAGTCACTGTGGTTTGCTCTCTCTGGTTATAAATCCTCTTCTGGGGAACTGCTGCAGGGAGTCAGAGGCTTTTTCTTCCTGCAGGACTCCCCTCCTGCAGACGAGTGAGTGCAGGAAAGAAAGAGCAGGGAGAGTAGCAAAAGCCATGGTCAGAGACACAAAGCTCATTCACTCTCCTGTGATAGAGCTGGCCACTTTTCTGGCCCCTTGGGCTCTCCTGCAGCAGGACGTGAGGCAAGGCTGGTCAGTGCTTTTATCCAAACTGTTAGTCTCCATGAAAAAGCGTTTTTTTCCAGTTAAATTTTTATATATATATATATATGTATATATATATATAGTTTTTCATGAAAAGTCATTGCTGTGTATGGAGACACCTTTTTAATAAATATATGTATGTTTAAAGAAACACAAGGTGAAAATATTACAACGCTGAAAAATATCAGCATGGATGTTGTGTTGCAGTGTCTTCAGGCATCTGAAGTTTACTTGTCTGGCTTCATCTTTAAGGGCTGAGTTCCCATCTGGACTTGTAAATAGTTTCAACTACAATTCTCTTCCATAACATGAATCCTCTTGCTAACAGTTGAAATGATGTAATCCATCCAGAGGTAAAGGAGAATTTGGGCTTGAGGGACTACAAAAACTGAGTAGTGTAAGATACTAGATTTTGAATCAGAAATTTTTTTGGAGTTAGTACTGAAAGTATGGCACCTGTGGGAGATGGAGAACATGTTTGGAAGTAGGCCTGTATAGAAGTGGGGAACATTGTGGTTTTGCAGATTTGAAAACAGTTGCATATTTGGATTGAAAATACACGTGAACCATAGTTTGAGGTTGGATTTTAGCTGCTACTTCTTGGAACTGTGATGGCAGACAGGCTAGCTGTCATGATTTCTGCCTTGAAAACCTTTTTATGCTTTACTTTATTTTGAAATTCAGAGAACAGTGTTGTTTTTAGTAGAAATATAACTGCAGGCATATATTTCTTAATCTTCATAGTATTTTCTACTGTGTTTGTAGCAGAGATATGGACTGGGTTGACTGTACTGATATGACTGAGAAAAAAGTTTCTGGAAAAAGTTGGCTTCCAACCCAGAGGCTGGAAGTGGGATGGTGGTAATAAGGAATCATTTGAAGTAGGACAGAGGAAAGGAACTCATGTGTAAATAAATTACAGCTTTTTTTCTCTCACATTGGGGCTATAAATCCAAGCCAGCAGAACTCTTCCAACCAGAATCTTGTTAAAGACCCCTGAACTCCTTTTCCCAGCTTCAGCAACCTCAGATTTTTTTTGTTACTACAAGTTCTTGTTTTATCTCACAGGACTAAAATAAATGGCTTTGCTAGCCTAGATAAAATTAATTTGAATCACTTCCTTACCTCTAATAGCTTATGCCACTGTCCTACTGGCATAAACAGAGGTCTGAAAGCATGAAGAGATGTCTCAGCCACCTGTGCACAGCAGGTCGTTTTCCCACATGGCTGGTAATAACTAATGAAAATAATGTGGGTTCAACGCTAATCAAATTAAGTTCTTTCCCGAGGGAAGCTCCAATTATATGCTTCTCTGTAGTATCTATAGCTTGGCTAATTCTCTAGGATCAGCTTGATGACACCAACAAAATTTGCCAGTTACTGCTATTCTTCATGGATAAAGCCAGGTGGTAAGGATTGCAGGCAACACCACTTGCTCTGAATGTGTGTGTCATCAGTTAGTGGTGTTATTTCACTGTGCTGTCTGCTTTCAGCAGGATGTAGGGATTACTGGCATCCTAACAGTTTCCAGGGCAGTTTGAAGTGCAAATATAAGTGTAGACTGCCTTGAAGAGTTAGCAAAGATTAAATATGTTTAAATAAATATGGCAAAGGAAGAGGTAGGGAAAGATTATGAGAAGAAAGAATACACTTTGGAACAGGCTAGACAGAAACTGAGGTCTAATTATTAGACTCTTTTATTAAGTGGTTGGACAAAGCTGCCAATAAGAAATCTGATTAAGGAAAATAATCTAGATTTTATTCTGAATATTTTCACACTGTTTTCTCCTCTGACTGCAAGGAGAGACCTGGAACAGTGCTGTGCTTAGGCTACCTGTTACCTTTGCTCTTCTGTGCCCTTGACAAAGTATGGTCTGTTTAAACTTTGATTAGTTGTACCTCCTTCCTTAGTGCCTGTTCTTGTGCAATACTTTACTATGCGTTTAAAGCTTCTGCTGTTGTGTGACAGCAGCAAGAGTTTTTCTCCAAGAACATCCAGCTTGACTCTTCTGTAACACTGCATAATGTCTTTCTTCTGACCAGAATGCGCTTGAGAAGTGTTACTAGGCATTTAATGTCATCCTACTTTTAAATTTTCCAATGCTATGGGAACAGACTTAGTGCATTTCCTGGCTTTGATAAACACCATACAGTCAAGCCCAGACTCTTGATTAGCTGCTAGCTGCTGCTTCTCTACTCTGGACAGATCCTGCTTTGTCATTCTTGGAAAGAAACAACAAATTGATTTTTGGAATATTAAAATTTCAAGACATTCTAGTACAAAATATGCACAGTTTTCTTATCTTTTTTTTTTTTTTTTTAATAAAGAGGAGTCTATTAAATACGTCCAGTCTGAAGAAAAGGCAATGTGGTAAAGGAAAATGTTGAATCTGAGAGAGGCAGCTCAAGCACTTCCTCATACCATGAGTGGGGCTTCATCATTACTCCTAACTACTGCAGCCAGATGATCTTATCATGATCTACAGGCACCTGAGACAGTGGATGTAAAGAAAAATAAATGGGAAAAGAGAAATTATTTTTGTGTTTTGGTGATTTGAAAAGTTTTTCCATGTTCATTTTATTCTGATGTGGAAAGGTGCAGCTGGTGAAGCTTTCACTGAAGCACAGCAGAAAAATGAGCACTGTAGGATTCTGAGGGATGTTGAAAAATTTTGGTGCAGTGATTTGCAAAGTAGATGGGACACTGGAAATAAATTTTTGATCTATCTGGAATTCTGAAATCTCTATGCTATGGTAATACAGTTTGTTCATAGTCTTATAAAAAAGACTATTTCAAACGTGGATTTATTTATCATGAGTCATCTAGACGCATGAATCAAGGGACAGCAATGGGAAAGTGTCAGCTGTTCTCTTTCTTCTAAATAGCTTTTCAGATTGCTGAAAAGGTGTATGATTGCAGCTGGAAACTTTTCCTTTTGGAATGTTTAATGATACCATTTTTACTTCAACCAAGATTGCAACAATAGTCCCTTAAAAGTGTTTTCCGTTTTTGTTAAGAGTGTTTCTTGCCATATAGGGCTTGATAAATCAGCTAACAGTAGGGACAGTGATAAGGTTCTTTTTGGGTCTTATCTTTTTGTTGTTTTGGAAATGTCTGTATTCCCTGTAGAGTTGTCCCACTGTATTTTTCTAAAGGCTTTATTTTATCTCTGCTTACTGGAATAATGAGAAAGAAGCCTAACCACAGGGAATAATCAGTGGCAGTAGTTATTAAAATAACCAATAAAACATACAACAGTGATTATTTTTCTCTGGCTAAAAATTAATCAATTGAATTTGACCTGTATTTCTATAAGGACCAGCTAAGTTACAATTCTATTTCCTTCCTGGGTTCTTCTGTTGCCTGATAAAGGGTCTGGCATTGTCATTTCATTCAAAACAACTGTACTTTTGTGTATTATGCTATGGCCACCATCCTGCAACTAAATAGGGCCTGAGGCTAAGCAAAGAAAGAGGGCTTGGGTATGTCAGCAGCACAGCATGGTAACTGCAGAGCAAACCAGACAGCTTTGACTGTCTGATCTGTGGACCAAAAGCAGCCCAGCAGGAGCATCTTCATGGGATTACTTATGCCCTCTTCTGAAGTTGGGTACTACCTGTCAACTTCCTTTCTGTGACTGCTTTGGCTTTCAAAGCACAATGAAGAGAGAAAAATGTGATGGCAGTGTTTGATGCCAAATATGGCAATATTAGGCAACAGCCTGGAATTGATCTAAAATGACTCAGCTTCTGACTAAGATGTGTTTGGTCTGTGCTCTGAAGAGCTAATGGGAGCATAATAATTCACTTTATCTCATGCAATATGGAGTTATCATTGACATTCCAGTTCCTCTCAATTTTTTTAAGCTGGGAAACAAGAGTAACTCATTATTTAACTGTCAGCATGAATTGTCATCCCATTTGGAGACCTTGTGATAATTTTGTTGTCTCTTAAAAGAACCTTAAGATAATGGAAGGAAGAGAAATCTTAATTGGCAAACTTCCAGTTTCCAAGAGAAACCTAAATATGAAGTTAGACATAGACCTTCTCTCTGCCTTTAGCCTGGAAAGCAATGCTAAGTAATAATTAGTGTATTGCTCTTTCTGTTAAAAAAACCCACAAACCAACAAACACATCTATTTCAATTTCATGTTAACATTACTCTTTCATAAAATGCATTTAAAAGACGTGTTTTAAACTGAGATACTAAGAAGTGACAATCATGAATCTTGAAGCAACTCAAATGTGGCAGGATAATTCATAGCGTATCACATTTAGAATAAAGAGAGAAAATTTTCTTCCCATTCCCATTGATCTACTTGATATTTTTGTGTAGTCCATGTGTATCTGAGGTGTGAATATCTGATCTGTACAATGGGCATGACTGTTTTTCTGTTTTGTAAACTACTGAAAGGCTTGAACTTTGTTAGAAAACTACCTTTCATTTAAACTAAAAAGAGCAGAAGCCCAGAACTGACCAGTTTCTGGTGAATTATTGCTATGACCAAACAGGCTTTGCAAGAGATGTTGCAGTGGACTGTTTTGCAGTTTGGGCTTTCAGATATAAGCCTGTGTAGCAAGTTAAGTTAAACAACCAGCAGACAGTGTAACTTGGAAGCCATTAGCATCTCAGTAGCCTTCCTTCTCTGACATAGGTTAAATCTTGAATGTGACCTTGTTATTGTAGGACCAAAAATATTGAGGTTCAGAAAAAAAGGTGAGAAAGATAGAGGTGTATTGAAGAACAGCTGTGCACTTGTATGCATTCACACCCACACCACCTTCATTCTGAGCTGCTGTTAAGGTACTTCTAAGCAATTCCAAATATCAAATTACTGGGTTTTTTAAATGTCAGGACTTGTAAATCTCTCTAGGGCAGCAACTCTGAAAATGCTCTTAAGGATAATAGAGGAGAAAGATTAGCATAACCAGAAGTTTTATTGCAAATACTCAGTGAAAAAATTTGACAAGGCTAGTTTGATTACGTACAAAGAGACCAGGAAGCATAAGCTTCCATAAGAGAAGACTTGTGCAATTTGCATTGCATGGGTTATTTTTTCATTTTTTAGCTAACTTAGCAATTCTATCTATGTTATATCAAACTGAGCAGCTGAATGGATTTTATATGGGCTGATAAGATGACATTGTATCCCTTTTCAGTATCCCTGCTCAAACCTACTTTCGAAATACTGTCTCCATGGGGTATTGGCCTTTTATATTATTAATTTACATGCAACCTTCAACTGCAGTGAAAAGGCTTGCTACTACAGCATCTGATTTTTGGCAGAGTGACCAGTGAAGAGGAGATTGACAGGATAATCTTGAGACTACACATAGAAAGTTTAGGGTAGGCTGCTGTGCTCAGGAAGCTTGGTACAAATCCCAAACATGGTCATGGCTTCTGAAAAGACATAAGAAATTCTGACTGCAAAGGGAGACTATTGAAAAATCTTTATGGATTCAGTGACTGGTCCATGCATAAGAAGTTTTTCTGTGTGCACAGCAGGCTGATTCTTGTAGTCTTTTCAATGCAGGCTGTAGATTTCGCTCTCTCTTTCTTTTTCTGGCTAATTCATCCTCAGAACTGCAGTGTTCCTATGTGCAGAGGTCCTTGGCTGAAGGTTAGCTAACTAATCCTGAAGTGTTGGACAGAGAATGCCAGCACTGTCCTTGTTCTGAAGCCCTGTAGTGCTGTTATAAGTACGTAACATAAGTACATGTATGTAATGTGAATACAATAATAACATTAAAATTCTAATAATCCAACATGAAACTTTTATAAACTTTTATAGGTGTATGATAAAGTTTCAGAAACAAGACTCTTCTACTGAATCTCTATATTTAAGTATATGGCACATGAACATGTTCAGAAATGGCATAGCTAACTGTAGCAGCAATGTTAGGAGATTGTATTGAAAGCTATCTATAATATTAATAATTAATTAATTTTATTTATACTGAGTTCTGGATGCAGTAAATTTTTACTTTGTTGAGGCTCTTTGAGAAAATGGCCTGGAAACTTCAAGCACCTACCTATGTGGTTTGTTGGAGGGCTTTTTTTTAATATGGGAGCCTCAAGGGTTAACTTTTTAGTACTTCATAAGATTTATAAGCAACGTTCAACCTATTATAGTTGGAGTACCTTCAGGAGACTTCTGTTAAGCAGCTGTTATGCATCCAGTATCTCTTCTGGCTCTCTTCCCTAAAGATATCCCTGATTTGTTTCCAATTTTTGTGGCACTGCTTGATACTTTCAGCATATTTTAGACAGTTGTGGAGTGTGTGTTTATATAAAAAGTAACTGCTTTCTTCTAGCTGAAAAATAGCATAGCTTAAGTACTAATCAATGAAAACATGGCTTATAAAGGCATTGCTTTGGCCTAGGCAGCCATGGTTTTTCATAGCTATTTTTTTCAGGACATAGTTATTCATGTGTAACTCTGCAGGAGCTTGCTGTATAGTCATCTTGTCTTGCTTGAAAAGCAAAAATGAATGAAATACATTAAAAAAGGTCTTAAGCTACAATCAGACTATCTCCCCTTCCTTCCTTTTTCCACTGCTCAGCTGTATTTTTATTTTCTAGTTTCCTCTAATATATTGTTTTGCATAGTTTTTTTCCTTAGAAGCTCAGAAGTGAGGAAGGATTTTTTTATCCGTGTGTTTAGCTGGTCAGTGGGATTTATCTTAAAGTGTGTCAACTACTTAAACTTAAAAAATCAAGACCTTCCCTCCCATGCTGTATGATTACATACTCATATGGTTGAAAGCCTCATAGGAATTGGATGAAGGCTTTGTTTACTTTTATAAGTATTGAGACACAATGCTGTTTCTATTGAAGGAAAATCAGCTGAATTTTTGAGGAAAGATTGCAGCGTTTCCATGTAGATGCTGTCTGTCTGGGTGGCCTTAGGGGTTGTAGCTGGGCTCTCCCATGAGTTGTCATATCCTTTCATTTCTTGGTGTGGACACCAAAACTAGCAAGTGAAGATAACCAAGGGCATGTGGGAATGTAGATTTTCCCACTTGCCCTGATGAAGATGAGATCTGCTCCTCTGGTCTAGCATGAGCAACTTTCTCCAGAGTCAGGTAACAACTCATAAGGTTCTATTGAAACTGTAGGAAGTTGTAACATCTGCTCACAGGTACAGAAATACTTGGTCTGATATTCCCAAAGCTTTTCTTTAACAAAAGATTTTTATAGTCCTAGTCAACCATATGTCTATTCTGGGAGATTATCAGCAAACAGGTGATATTTACCTTTCTGTCTTATTTGCTTGAAAGTCTCTGGAGTGTCTAGCTCCAAGAGTCAGCAAAGGAGAACAAAAATGTCTTGAGTGGTCTTAAAGTTTGTGTCTTGTTTATGCTTTCCTGTTTTTCCCTTTCCAAACCCCACCTCCCCCTCCCTGCCCAGTTTCTTCATGGGTGTTTTTAGCTTTTCTTTGAGAAATGCCACATTTGGTATAAATATTTGGCAGAAGGATGACTTGGTAAACTGTGTGAAGGACGTGATCCAGCTTTCAGCCTGCCTGTCCACAGTAAGTACCTTAAGGCTTTACACACACAGAGAGTCCCTAGAAAGGTCGCCTGGTGTACTGGTAAAAAGAAAGCAACCAAGATAACTTCCAACAGAAAGAACCCCCCCCTCTGTAGAGTTTGTCAATGATGAGGCATTAGAAAAAGTGTAAAAAGTGTCCTGATGTTTAAAAATATTTTTTTTTCCACAGGTATCTAGATATCTTCCATTGTACTGTTGCTTTTTAAACTTCTTTATTCTATTCTAGAAATCAGGTTCCCTTTTGCAGGGGTAGCTCTCTATGACTCCATAAAAAGTACCTCTGCCTTTTTTATTTCTTTTATTGTTTGTTCTTGTGATAAACACAGCTATGGGAAAATAAACACTGGTCATCTCTGAGCAAATGTCCAGCTGACTGAGAAGAGGTCAGGGTGTACATGAAGTGACACATTGACCAGTAGTCTGCTTTCATGGATGTTTATTGTTTCTAAACCTACGAAGACTGCACTCTAGTGCTCCTTTTTTTTTTTTTTTTCTCCCAACTTGTTTATGATCCCAGTAAGGATTTAAAATCGGGAAAATATATTCAAGTGTTATGGAAATAATAAAAATTGGGGTTTTGATTTTTTCCTTTTCTTTTAAAGTATATTAAAATTTTTGCTCTTCTAAAGCTCTGCTCTTCAGCTCTGCTAAAGAGCTGTATTTTGTGTGCTCATGGATTTGTTAATAAAATGAGAGAGTTCTGATACCAAATTGTAATAATGGTAAAACAGGATTAGAATGGACAAAAGTAGAGCTTAATTTTCTCTTTTACAAAATATAAGCATTTCATACTGCTGCGTTATGCAGGACATAATGTGAAATATAATTAATGTTGAATTACAATAGGAGTGCTATAAATGTGCAAGGGATGCATGACATTCACCAACATCAAATAATTTTTTTTTTTTTGAGAATAGGCTAGCAATTAGAATGGAAGCCAAATGGATTTGTAACGAAGGGGGACATTAAGTACAGTCCTACACTACTTATTGTCACAGCAATTTCCTAGACTTGTTCCTATTCTAATGGTGGTATTTTATAAAAAGTGCTAACACATTGATCTGAATTTTGGCTGTAAGAACTTTTTTTTGCAAAAGATCAGTGACTTCATTCTTAACATGATACAGAACATGACAAACATACATTGTATGAGACTGATGCTTGAATATTATTGGAATTTTAAATGTCATCCTCAATGTATCGTCAAAAAAGGCAAAGAATAACAGAAGAAGGTGTAGGGATATTGTGTTTTATAATTGCAGTCAAGCTTTTGGAATGATTAGTCAAAAGTCTTTCTAATGTTAACATATTTTGGAACTCAGGTAATGGGTACTGTAAATTCCAAACCTCATAGCACCCGCCCCTTAGAAAAATTTAGGGTGTTTTTCCTTTATTTTCAGGAAAAATGCTTTCAAACTAATTCTTTGAGTATTTTGTATGTCTGTAAAGACTCTTGTGAGAACATCTTTTATGCAGTCTGTAAAGCACCCTATTACGTGGTTTGTATTTTAAGGCTAGTGGAAAATTTTGAAAAATATTTGAAGTTGTAAAGGCTCATTTCTTTCAACAAAGTTGGCTGTCAATATTGTCTGGAAACCAAACAGTTTTGAGAGATGGAAACATTGTTCATAAGCTATGCCAAAGACATGGTATAGTAGGAGGTAGAAATTATTTGAAGTTAGTATTCTAAGAGTTTTGTATTCTTGTGAATAATAGAAACACATTGGAAAACTTTGAGTGTTTTTGTGGCCATCTTCCTGTTTCAATTTTTATAAGTCAGCGAAAGTGTCTTTGCTATGTATAATGCTCATTGGCATTATACGAATTGGGGTGGTTTTTCCTCCCTAATTATAAAATAGATTACATAGTGAGGAAGCATACAAGATAAAGAACATCACCACATGAACAAACTATAATGACTTTATTGTCCAATTTCAATGTAAAGAGAAGCAAAATATTTCTACTTAGGGTAAGTTTATATGAGAGATGACCTTAGATATTATTGCTGTCAAATGAAATGGCAAAGAAAAATATCTGGTTTCTATTGCTTCTTTTCTCCTTCCTTTTCCTATTTGACAAAATACAGATTTATTTAAATAATTTTTGCAGAATGCTGACCCGTGTCTTTTTCTTATTTTTCTGTCAGGCATCTGGGTTTTTAATAGTTTTCTTTACTTTTTTGTTCTAATTTTCCCTCACATTCCACTCTATCCTTTGAAAAGCTTAATGGCATTGCACTTTGCTGTTGATTGTTACTTTTACAGAAAGCTGTTGATTTCCTCTTGGTGCATTTTCAGCAAAAGAAACCTGTCCTTTTTTTGTTTGACCATGACATTGCTTATTGTGTTTATCAAACAATCTGTACTTGTATTTTTCCTTAAT
This sequence comes from Cettia cetti, assembly GCA_013401135.1. NCBI lineage: Eukaryota > Metazoa > Chordata > Aves > Passeriformes > Sylviidae > Cettia > Cettia cetti. The sequence goes on from VZUI01078426.1 coordinate 111,265, forward strand.
TTCAGAATGAAAAGTATGACCAGTTATTTCAAATAAGTTCCTTTTACTTAAGAGAATCATATATATTTTTATATATATATACACATACACACACAACCATTTCTCTGCATTAATTTGTGTTATGACTATGGAGTCTAATGTTTTGTGAGGAGTATTTTCCCAAGCACAGCAATACATCAGACTGAATTAAGTCCTGCTCTTGTCTGAGTTTCCTTTGGGCTCTTTTATTTTGAACTAGATAAATATGAGCTCTTTCACATGTAATTAGGCTCATATGAGTAATTTTCTGGTGCTTATATGTTGAGACAGCATCCACAGTTGTAGATTCTATTTTTAGGCACTCCTTTAAGCTTTCAAGCTGACCATTATTGACCTTTTTTCAAGCTCATTTGCTGGAGTGTGGTCTCTTTTTTTTGCCTAGTTTTTTTTTGGCATTGAATATTTAGGACTATTTAACCAACCCACGCCACGCACACCTTGTTTGCACATATGGACACAGTGCTGTCCAACCTTTTTGTCGTGGTAAAATGGGTAACAGATCATTTAGGCAGCTCCTTCATCCAAAAATGTAATTGACCGTTGGCTGGCAGCATTGTCCTTTGCATCAGGACAGTCCTCTCTTCCTCTGCAGAAATGACTGGGAAAGCTTGTGAGGTTTAGTGTTGACATTTGCAGGGGAGCCTTGGAAAGCTGTGAAAATTCACATGTGCTGCCAGAAAAGCTGCTCCCCCTCTGTCCCTATGAGGCCTGGCAGAGGACAGCAGGTCATGGGAATTTCAGTTGCAGTGCTCTGTCTTAGCTCCTAGCTAAGTAAGCTGTGGAGGCTTTCATGGACAGATTGCCAGTGTGAGTTTTTTCCAGTTCAAAGCTATTTTTGTCTAGCAATGGGCTAGCCCTGAGGGTGACTGTGTGGCCTGGGGACTCCTACTGCATGTGCTATCTTCATTTATGACATAGATGAAGAAGGCGCTGAGTGCACCCTCAACAACTTTGCAGATGATGCCAAGCTGAGTGGTGTGGTTGACACTCCTGAAGGATGGAATGCCATCCAGAGGGACCTGAATGAGCTTGACAAGTGGGCCAGTAGGAACTTCATGTGGTTTAATAAGACCAAGTGCAAGGGGCTGCAGCTGGGCTGGGGCACCCCTGGTATGGATACAGGCTGGGGATGAACAGATGGAGAGCAGCCCTGGGGAGAGGACCTGGGGGTGCTGGTGGGTGAGGCTGGACATGACCCAGCATGGGCACTCACAGCCCAGAGAGCCAAACGTGCCCTGGGCTGCACCCAGAGCACCGTGGGCAGCAGGGCAGGGAGGGGATTCTGCCCCTCTGCTCTGCCCTGGTGAGACCTCACCTGCAGTGGAAGGACAGCACAGGAAGGACATGGACCTGTTGGAGTAAAACCAGAGGAGAGCCACAAAGATGATTAGTAGCCCCTTTCCTGTGAGGAAAGACTCAGAGAATTGGGATAATTCAGCCTGGGAAAGAGGAGGCTTACAGGTAGCTAATTGTGCCTTCCTGTAACTAAAGGGAACTTAGGAGAAAGATTGAAAGAAACTATTTACAAGGGTATGTAGAGACAGGACAAGGGGAACGACTTCAAACTGAGAGAGGGCAGGTTTAGATTAGATATTGGAAAGAAATGCTTTTCTCTGAGGGTGGTGAGGCACTGGAATAGATTGCCTTATAGAGGCTGTGGTTGTCTCATCCCCATCAATGTTCAAGGCCAGGTTGGATGGAGCTTTGACCAACCTGATCTCATGGAAGGTGTCCCTGCCCATAGGCAGGGGGCTCAGAGCTAGATGATGTTTAAGGTCCCTTCCAACTCTGACTGTTGTATGATTCTGTGATCAACCCCAAAGGGATCTGATTTCCCATGGAGGCTTCTGCTGAGGGTACCCCGTCAGTAGCCAAAATCTCTGTACTCAGTAACAGGTGTGAGGGTTGCAGTGCTGTAAGCACCGTACATGTGTGTTTAGAGCAAACAAGAAACATCCCCAAACTACAGCCATTATCTTTAAGCATTGTGTAGTTGGTGTTCCATGGAATGGTAGAGTTGTGAATTTTGGGACTAACAGTCTGAGAGTGTTCAACAGAAAAAAACACAACAAAAATTTTAAGAGGAAGATTTGGTCTCTGAAGGAGACTGCCAATAGCTGCTCTGGAAGGGAATAAATGAAAAAGTGCAGCTTTTCAGAAAGGGGATGGTTACAGCTGGGGAGGGAAAAGTCCATCTACCTCTTAGGACCTCAGAGTGGAAGGAGGCTGGCAAAGGAGGAGAATCCCAGCACAACTGTGTTGACCCTGGAAGCTGAGAGTTGAGGAGAAGCTATTTAAAGAGAAGCTTTCCTTTATCAGTTGCCACAAGCAAGGGGGATATTGCAAGGTTAAGAAGTTTTGTGTGGTCAGTTTAGTTGAGGTGGGTGTATCTGAACAGTTTTTGGTGATTTTCTTCATATATGTATCGATTGATGTAAACAATAACAAATAATTCTTACTGCAGAGTCCTCCTGCTGATTTGCATGGTGTTTCATGCCATACTAATGTCTTGTATTTTAAATAGAATGTATCTAAGAAGGCTATTCAGGTCACAAGATAATGTAATATGCACAGATGTGAGTTAAACAGAGAGAATATGGAAATTTATATTGTTGCAATCCCATATCCAATATAGATTTGGTGATGGCCAGAATTTGGTTGTTTGGTAATTTTTCACCACACACACATTCTTGCTTATGTGGAGACTTGTTTGTGAGGTCCTTATGGTTTCATTTCTCCTGAAGGCTGTGAGTGCAATTTTCTTTCACCATGGAATTTAAAGCGTTAAAACTGACATGTTGAGGAACATATCCTTCTGTTATGTAGGAAGGAAAAATGAGGAACAAACTATTTGTAAAGTATTTCTGTGTGGCTCCTATCTTAGTTGTTTGTTTTTTCCTTTCCTTGTAGAAGGACACGATTTGAATGACCCAGAGGAGAGTTTGCAGGCAGGAATGGATTTAAACATTCTGGGCACTGAACAAATTGGTGTTCTGTAATTAAACTCTTGTCCTTTGGCTTAGCTCCTCATTGCACGAGTGTCTGAGACATCTTGACCCTCTCTAAGAGGAAATGCTCCTTTCGGAACTGGCAGGTTTGCCTTTTGAGAGCAAAAGGAAGACCTCCCCAGAAAAACTGGAGTGATAGTAGAGAGGTGCCCTGGGGCAGTCACTGAGATGTGATACATCTGAATGGGGAATTTTTCCAATTAGAATGGCAAATTCTGGTTCAGAAGTAATGACATATCTTCAGGACCTGAGATAAAATAGACCCTGTGAAACAGACCTGTATTTGTGGCATGGCGAGTTCAGGCTCTGTTTTTGGGTAGTAGTAGTAACAGTATTTTAGCTCTTTTTGTGCATATGCTCTGTGGAAGAGTCACAGTTGATGGCACACAGTAGCGTAGTTTTCATCCTCAGAGCATGGGTGTGGTACAGGCTCCTGCACACAAGATCTTCACCTACCTTCTGCCAGGTGGCTCCACAGCACTTTGGAAAGATTCACTTCAGTGGTACCCAATGATGCCTGTAGTATGCATGAGTGTAGGATGTCTTAAAAAGTGATTTTCTTTCTATTAACCACTTAAAGCTTACCTAAAAGGGATTTTGATGAGCAGAGTCACTGCAAACGCATGCTCCTCACCTGAACTGGGAAAAGCATTGTGGGTTTTGTGACTTCTAAAAAAAATTAGGAAAAGTAGATGATTACAGAACTGTTTCAGATTTTACTATAATGACACTTTTCTTACTTTATAGATATAGACTTTTGTTTGCCATCAAAAAGAACTGGCTTCTTTTCCAAAGAAAGAGCCAAGCAAAACACTTCTCTGCCCCTTCATTTCAAAGAACTAAATGAACCTGCATCTAGTAACTAAACAGAGTGATGGATGTCATACAATTGCAGCTAATGGCTGAAGTGTTTTGCCAGCTTTCTGCACATCACATGAACAGAAGAGATGAGGCATGAATTGTGCTTATGTGAAAGTGTGTATACAGATATATATATATATATATATCTACGTGGGAATTGGTGCAATGCAGAACAGGGCCTCTAGAGCTCTCTGTTGCTGCATTTTTCTCTGGCAGGGTTTTGAACTACTTTCAGAGAAGGGCAATACAGATGTGTTGATGTTTTGTTGTTGTTGTGGTAGTTTGTGTTGGTTTTTTTTTTTGTTTGTTTGTTTGCTTGTTTTTAACCCCATATGATTTGTACTCTTACCTGCCCAGAGGCACAGGGAGAGATGAAGATAGTGTTGACTTTGAAAACTTGTCTCTGTAATGCAGCAGAATAGGTATGAACACTAACTTTTATTAGTCAGTATTATGACAAATCCTACAAAGAAAAGAACTAACTAGAGTCTACTGCAAAAGGGAAGTTGATAGAAGTTCAGAACTAAATTAAGTAAAAAAATCATAGAAAGTAAAAAGAAGGAAACTGGGGTAGCACAGACTTTTGAAGTAGAAAGAAAAAAAGAAGTACTGACATACAAGTGAGGAATGTGTATGAACAGAGTTGTTCTGACAAGATCATCTTCCTCTTTCCCCAAAAAAACATACAAAGGAAACACTACTTGGAAGAAAAATAATTCAGTCATCTTAGGTGAAAGTGCACAAACAGCATAAACATTGTAAGAAAGCAATTGGAAAATGTGTAGAACAAACACATAGGAAAAATATGTAGTATTTGCTGCAGACAAAATTGGAAGTTTCTATCTTAATTGTTCACTATTCTGAAGAATGCACAATTATTGAAATGCTACACACTAAGAGGCAACAATTGGTATCCTGTTCCAGTGAAGATGTTTTTAGTCCACTCATGCAATGGCTAGTTGTCACAAAACCTAATACAAGAAGACACTTTTATACCATATAATAAGCATGCCTGACTGGTAGTGTGCAGATGTCACTGCAGTTTTTGTTCTGAACATATTGAGAACGTTTTTTCCCTGTGTGTCTCTTTGGGAAATTTTGGCCTTCCTCATGTTGTCTAATCACCATGGGAGTCAGAAGTCTTGATTAAGCTGCAGCCCCTTTTATATGGCACAAAAATCAAGCATTTGCTGGGAGGACCTCACTCAAATGTGGAAAGTGTTCCTCACTTCATCTTGCCTTGCCAATAAAGTATTGGCCTAATAGGAAAACTGCAGGACTCCTTTTTTTACTGTTGGCAAAGAAGTGATGGATTGAGTTGTAAGAGACAAGTGTGTGATAGAATTTCAGTTTGTTTTGTACATTTTATCTGGAAATGGCTGAAATACGTTAAAAGAGCATCAGCTGCCAGCAGGGTTTGTGTATTTATGTAGGGCTTTACCAAGTGTGCAGCTGGAACATATTCCTTGTGTCACTTGGAGGTACCTGGCTGCTTTCTGGCCATCAGGTGGCAGCTCAAGCTGACCTGCTCTAGCTGGCTGCTGGCATCCCAGACTGGGGGAGAGGCCATGGCACTGGGCTGTGGAGCTGTGATGAACAGCCTGTGGGCAGAGGACCCTGTTTGGGGCAAGTCCGTGTTTTGAACCTTGCAATCAGCATGCAGCATCTGTCAAGTTTGAAACATATATATGTATTGTCTTGGCAAGGCTGTTAGTCTAGCAGAAAGTCTCAATAGTCTCTCTTAAAAGCACTATGTTCCCTCAATTTTCTTTTAAATTTAAGTACTGAGGGAAAACATGAAGAGGCTTCTAACACCTTTACTTCTTTCCACCCTACAAAATGAGGCATTAATATTTTCAGGTCTTTTAACTACCACTATATAAGAATGGTACCTTTTTTCTCTCCCACAATTTTATTTTCTTTGTTGCAGATCCTTTCTGTCTAGAATGGAAGCAAAATTTTGAGATTTTTAGTATTTTTAATTCCAGTTCACACTCCAAAATATTTGTGCATGGGAGCCTCTGTTTGGAATCTTTGGGATGGGCTTTTGGTTCTGCAAACGAGCAGAAAAGATTATGCCACTCATAAAAGGGAAAATCTGGGAGCTTATCAGGTCCTTGTCTAGAACTGACTGTCACTTAAAAATCCAATTAAATCCCTTTAAAACCACACTACTTTCCCTGAACATAATTTCAGTGATTGTAGCTGTCAAGTTTTGTATAGATAGAAGATATTCCTTGTCAGTGAGAACAGTGTATTTTCCTTGGGGCTTGGCCCAGGAATGAGTGGGTGTCCGTGGCGTGTCCTTTGTGTCCCACACATAGGGCATCAGCACAGAGGGGGAAATTTTCCACTAGCTTTTGGAAACAGCAGCTGTTGTTTTTTCTGAAGCTTTGAACTATATGCTAAATGAGGAACAGTGTGATGCCATGGCAACCCTGACTGGACAGCCCTTTTTTTTTTTTTTGTTGTGCACACACCCTTTCTAGGGCTGGACAGCAAAGAAGATTGATCTCCTCTTAGGTCTGAAGTTATCCCATCTATCTTCAGGCATGCAGCTGAGATAACTTCTGGCCATTTACCTGCAGAGGTGGTGCAGAACCTTCCAAGGGTTCAAGCCACCAGACCTCACCTAAAAGATACCTCCCTTCCCCTGTTTGACTGACCAGAAAACTAGGATTTGTTTTCTGGCTTAGGTGAGTCAGAAAATGCCTAAAGTAGGAGAGAACCAATCTGGGAGTAGTTAGCTGGGGCACCACAGTGGTCAGAGGCGACTGGGAAGAGTATGAGGAGTGGTGATCTCATGGGCATTCTCATCAGCACGACCACAGCAGGGTTTGGTGATGCCTACAGAGGGTGGGTGCTGCACTGTTGCACTTGCTTGGCAGCTCTCAGGTGGTCCTGAGGCAATGTCCAGCTGGTTGCATGTGTCTGTTCTTTTTGGTGTGCCCATGCCATGCCTCCTTGCTAGCAGAAATAAAGACTGGTTCAGTCTGTTGTAAAACAGGTCATGTCCAGTGCTGCAGATTGAGGGATCAACTGAAGCTGGAGGGGATGTCTAGCTCTCAGTTACGTCACTTCTTGTAAGGCCACAGTTTCTGTGTGGCACTGAAGGTGAACCACAGAAAAACTGAAAATCTGGAGACAGTGAATAGAGAAATTTGTGAGGCAAATACCCAGAGCGCAGTCTGTTAGTAATGTCATTGGGGTTTCTGCTCTCTTGTTCATCTGATTTTCAGTTACATGTTTGAAGAAAGTATGCTTTGGCTCAAATATTTTCTTTCCCAGACCAAGAATATAATATTTAAGAACCAGTTAGAGGTTCAGATGGATCCATGGTTGCACCTGTATTCTGGACCTCAATATCCTCTGTTAGAGGAGAGGTTTTTATTTAAAACTTTTTCAGCTGTGTTATTAAAAACTATTATTTTAAGGTCTTGTTCAGTAAGCATAGTATTTTAATAAAATATGATTGTGAGCATGTCATAAATGCTGTTTTTTGGGGAAGTACATTACTATTCAGTTGGAACCAACTGAAGGTGCTACTTTTTCTTTTTGCAATGAATACCTTGATCATTCTCAATCAGCCTGTAGTTAGCGTGGCTATTATGTCCCCATGAAGTTTTTTTTTCCTAAAGTTGCTAATTATGTGCCCATCAGAATAATGGAAAGAGTAATTATCCTTATAGCGCTTAGTGACATTGAAACCTCTATTATTCTGTGATTGGAGCTGCATAATTAGAGATAATTGCTGCAACTGTACTGTCTGTTCAAATATACTCTACAATAATTACCTTATTTTAATTAAATATGTTTGGGATTTAAGTGGATCTCTCTTCATTTACTCTACTAAACAGAAACTTCATTTAGGTATAAAAATGCTTTATGTTGCGATGTAACCTCTGATTTAACACACCACCTGTTGATTTCACGTAATGTGATTTTACTTGTTCTGTTTGAAAATCATTCAAATCCAGTTAATTAAATATTAAAAAAAAAAAGCATCTCTGTGTCCTGTCCCAAGGCTGGAGTTCAGAGTGAAAATACCAAGAATCTCTTGTTGCAGAGCTGTATGACACTGTCTTTTGACTTCAACTTTCTGGAAAAAGCAAGTATGTTTTCCATGTGTAATCAAAAAGTTTCGTGAAGCTCAGCACTTTAGTTTCTGAAAAAGTATTGTTGTATGTCTTCTTTTAATCAGACTCTAAGAAGCCAGATGCTTTGTTTCAGAAAGTAAAGTTGGCCAAGATTTAGCATCCATTGAAGATATGCTCCAAGCTTTATGATCTCAGACTGCTGCTGACCTCTGATTGCTAAGGACGGTTTGTGGGCCTTTCACTTCATCCCCTCATATGGGCTTATGGAGGCTCCTTTTATCAGCTTTTTCATCTGAGAAGGTGTTGGGCTGCTCACTTGTGGAGGGAACATCTGAGGCTGATAGCCACTGTCCCCACCTTTGCATAGAAATGTCACTCACAAACAAAATTTACTGCATATTGCTTACAGGTATGGCAAGTGGAAAAGTGTACACAGTGACTCTAAATGGAACTAATGATACATGTGAAGGACTTGGGTATCTGAGAGACCTTTCCTTTAAGATGTGACACTTTGTACTGACTTTGTTAGCCTTAATTAAATGCAGCTCCTTTCAGAGCTTCGGTAAAACCTTCCCCTGAACAGAGCTGTTCAGGTCACAGCTAAGCAGTGAAGGTCAGTGCAAACAGTATTTGCTGGTGCTAAGATTGCTTAGTGGCCTAAAAAAAAAAAAAAAAAAAAAAAAAAAAAAAAAAAAAAAAAGAGGCCTCTATTATTTTTTTCTGGGATGTTTGAATCACTGCTGATTGGAAGTGGTCAGTGTTTATCAGGCAGTCAGGCAAACCCAGCAAAGTTCCTTGCTATGAATGACAGCAGAGCTAATGATACTTTGGGAGTTTCAAGTTTTTCTCCTCTTTATTTCAGCATGTACAAGATCAACTCAGGATTCATGTAAAATGCAGGAGATGTAACTTCTAGCAAAAAGAGAGCAGGAAGTTGCAGGGAACCAAGTCAGGATAGTAAACCTTCCACACAAGTACTTATATATCACCTTGTCTAGTTTGGTTTCGCTGACAGCTTGAATGCACTTCACTGTGAGTGGACTCTGCAATCTCTTTCTACAGTGCACTAAAGCAATTCTATTACATGTAATTAGGTTCAATATTTAGATTGTGAGTGGTCTTACACTGAACAACAGAAGGTCTTCAGTTTTGAACGATCATGTAGTCAAAGAGAAGAAAATTGAATGCTATCATGGTATGATATGTACTTTTACTAATAAATTATAAAGCTTTATATTTTGGATATTGATGCCTTATATAGATAGCACTCATTAGGTTCTAGTAACCCACCTAGTGGTGCAAATATTTAATTAATATGTTTACCACGCAGGTCTCAGTATGTGAGCTATAAAAACTATAAAGAGGAAATATGAGAATTGAAGATTTTATTTCGAAATTTTGCATGTGAAAAGAATCATAATTCTTACAAGCAAAATACTTGGAAAATAGTGATGTTATTTTAAGTAATTTCACATAAATTTGTATTTCTATTCAGGCTTGATTTGCCAATACAGGAAAGAGTATTTAAAAGTGAGAAGATGAGTGCAACAATTATCTTTTATTCTTAAGGATCTTTGGTGTTTGGATGTAATTGGGGAAGATGAGTGTCATAATTGTGTTTCATTCCTGAGTTTGTTGTACTGTGTAAGATAATTACATTCAACAGAATACTATTTTAATGTGAGCTTCCTCATTATTACCCCAATCTAAAAAGATATAGGGGTGCTTAGCCTTGTGTGCATAATCATATAAATAATTAGACTAAATTTTAATGAGGAAAATTGTCTGGATTTTTTTGTCATAGTGTTTGTGGTTTTGGTTTTTTTGTGCATTTATTTTGGTGAGGATTTTCTTTTAATATTCCCATTCTTGCAAAGATTTAATCTTTTCCTTTGACCTTCAGCCCTGAATCATATGGGATGACCTAGTCTTCTTTGATTCAAAAGGATGACCACAGAGAAGGGCAGAATGATATGCATTTCAGAGAAATTAAAGAGGAAATCTCGATACCTGTAATTTATTGTTATTTATTTTACCACATAGACCATTTCTGGTGATGCCATTTTTGCCATGAATAGAATTTTTTTGGGGGAGTTGAATGTCAAAAATATTGGCTCACAGGAGGGTTTTTTCTTCAGATATCATCCATTGATGAATGATCTCTTAATAACATGTTCTAAGAATCCACTATTGTGTTCAGACAGTTAAAAATAATTTGGAGGAAAAGGCTGCTTTGTAATTTCTGAGAGCAAAAAAAACCCCTGAATTTACTTCAAGATGGCACTATAAGGAATTTCTGAGTCCAGGGTAATGTCTGACGTGGAATTTTCCTGGATTTTCCTTCTCCTGGTGGGGGCTCCCTCCTGTAAGTAATAAAATCAGTGGGCTACATGCTGATATCTAAAAAGAATGTCTGTGATGTTTTGTGACAAATTACTGGCTTGAGTTAGTGGGTTGTGCCTTCCCAGTGGCAAATTACTGGTTAGTAACCAAGAAAGGGAAATAATGACAGTTTCCCTCAAGGCAGTGTTCTACTGAAAGTTGAATTTCCCTAAAGGAGATTGTAATAGCTGGAATTTGTTTGTTGTTTGAAGAAATATAATTTAACTTGTTTTTTTGCTTTAGGTATTTGCATCCAAATTAATAGATTGTAATAGACAATGCCCTCAACTATCATTCTGCTTTAATTTACAATGACTTCAATGTCATTTGTAGTGTTAACATGTATGTTTACACCAGAAAAGGTGACTAGAATGTTCAAATTTCTTGCAAGATATGGTACTCTCAGGGTTCTTACTCTGACTGGTGCTATTTTGCATAAGACTTTTCACATATAATCTTCCAAACACTTTACTACTGCATTCCTGTAGTGACATGGTTTTCTGTAATATTAAATGAAGTCAGGAGAGGATAAATTGTTATAAAAGTACATAGAATTATACTTTTAAAGTAATGACTACCTCCTGTTATGAAAAAGGAAATGTGGCCAGCAGAAAAAAAGCAAACCAGTGAAAGGTGGCAATCGAATGATTGAATTCTAAGATGAAAGGCACAGAATTGCCCTGATCTGTCAACTCTATACCCTCCTCATTTTTACTGGGGGCTGCTGTTATGACTCTCCCAACCCTTCCCTTCTCTGGGCTGATCAAACACAGATTTCTCAGCTTCTGTTCATAGGTTAAATGTTCGTACTGACAGTCCTGGTTATCTTCTGCTTGACTTTCCCCAGTTTTCCCATGTCTCTTTGCCCTGGCTACCCCAAAATTGAACCAAGTGCCTAAATGCTGGACTGCATATGTTGTTCCTGGCTGAATACATCAGAGGTGTATCTGAGTTAAATTTTAATGGAATGGTATGGGTTTAATGAGATTGCTGTGCAAAACTGCAAATTTTCCATTCATTTATGGGGAGGATGCAAGATTTTTCCTTCCAAAGGTATAAGAATGAGAGCTTCCCAGGTACCTACATCAAAAACAAGCAAAGAACACCCTGAGATTCTGCGCTTCAGCAGTGGGAGAGTCTTCTGCTTTCTTTTTTGTAACAATGTGAGGAAAACAATAATGAGAAATGAAAACACGTTAATTAGACTGAGAGGAAAGTAATCACAATGTTTTGTGATTTCTACCTTCTACAGGTGTAGCAGTGAGTCTTGACACCACTGCAGCATTTTCTGTTGGGTGAAACTCTTGTTTGTGAAGAGAGCTAGAAGGGACCCTAAGCACTGAATTAAAATCCTCAAAATAAGCCTGGGCTGTTGGACAGACTTTAGTCTGACCCCTTAAGCATTGCCTGGCAGTTTATTGAAAATTAAATATAGCATTGAGAAACAAAAAATCCTTTAAATGTAGTTGGTAAAATACATCCATTTGATATAAAAATGTTACACAAGTATGTTTTTTCTATTTGTTTTAATTTCTCTCTAGTTAGAAAAAACCTTGTATGTTGAAACTTAGCATTTGTTAGTAGTAGGTTTATTTAGAGATAGACTGTTTTTCTTAACCTCTTCCCATTTCCCCTTTAATTAGCGTGATCTGCAGGTCTCAGCCACCCAGCTGTGCAGATTATGGTATCTAGTAACTTTTCAGGCAGCTCTGCTGTGTTGTCTTTGGCTGCCCTTAGGATCTAACATATGGTTTGTTAGGATTAGTCAGGTATTTGTTTAAGAAACTTTTCAATGGGTTTCAGAAAGAGGAACTTAACATGGGGAAAAAGTTAAAACGATTGCCTGCAGACCAGACATATCTGCAAATGGAATATTGTGCAGTACGAGATGGTGTGAAAACTTCTGGAAATACTGTGACCTTGGTTGTGGTGGTGTGAGTACATATATTCCTCTGACTCACTCACGCTGAAAAGCTATGATTTTTTTAATGAACTGAATCCTTCCCATGCTTGCAATTAGTGTTTATTCACTTCCAATAGTGTTTGTCCCCTTCAAAGTCACACAATGTGGTATTATTCTATTAGCAGTGAAATGCGTGGCTCCAGGCTGTTGAGTTGAAGTGGGTAATACGGTGAGCAGTTCTTTTTGATGCTATACTCTTGGTTTCCTAATGACAGGAGCCAAGAAGAGAGCCAGGGGACTGATTTTGGAGAATATTAGAGAATTTTAGAGAATTTTAGAAAAATCTGTGGAGGAGCAAGACTCTGATGCTAAGTTGGTTCTATATTGACAAGCAGTATCCAAAGCTCTAGCTACTGCAGACCAGTCTCTGTGAGATTTAAGGTAGAGTTTGAGGCTTCTATCAAATAGATCTTGTTTTGCTCATCACAACTGGATCACCAGCTTATTCCTCCCCCCAGTTCATTTCTGTACTGCTTCTGAGAAACTTTATCTATTGTCCCTGTTTCAACTGAAAATGATATTAGAGAAACTCAGCTTTCCATTTCTTTCTGTTTCCAGAAATTTAGATTTGGGTAGGAGAAGCAGAAAGTGTTCTCTAAACTGGTCCTGTGCTTTGGATCCAGTGAAATGCAGTTAGGGACAGTGCAAGTAGCTGCTTTCCACATTGCTTTTTCTTATTTACTGCTGTTTTTTGTTCTTGTCCTATGATTTCACTCCACTTTTGACTGCAGATAACAGCAGAATGGAGTGGTTTTGTGAGGGTCTTCAATGATGTCTCCCAAGACATTACAAAGACATAGTTACTACAAAATTGTTTAATTTCATGCCCCAGAAGATTTGAGAATTGAGCAATAAACATACAATTAAAATAGTCAAATGTGCTGGAATTTTTTTTTAGAGTTTTTATGTTGAAGAGGGATAATAAATTCCAGTGTTTCCACTCCCCATCCAGCATCTCAAAAAGTTTCAGTAAAAGATGCTACAAATATTTTGCAAACTATAGGACTATGAGAAAGAAAAGGAATAAGCAGATAAGGCAGAAATCCTGTTGTCCTATTTAATTTTTCAGACTTTCTTTTTCTTTGGTTTTCATTTTTGATTTAGATGATAATATTTGTGGAATACAGAGTGTTTTGTGGTGCTAATACCAGCAACCTCAGGATTAAATTCACATCAACATCATAGAAACTGAAAATGAGGGAAAGTGAAGAGCTTGTGCGGGAACAACAAAAGAAAGCTGGGCTTCAAGTATTGGCAGTGTTGGTGGCAAAAAAAAGCCCATTATTGTCAAACAAGTACACTATGAAAATGCAGAATTTCTTATGACTGAGATGCCAGATAATATTCCTAAAATGTAACCCAAATCTCAGATAACGAGATTTGGTCATTAAGCAAGAAATTTTGAAAACTTTATCTTTAGGAAAATGGTAAAATTCCTGGAACTAAGAGCACAGGGACAACTTCAGAAGAAATGAGGACAATTACAAGAAATCCTACAGTGGAGTGTAAGCACAGCAGTAAGTAGAATAGTTGAAACATAAAGAGAGATCTCTGGCTAGAATTTTTTTTCTGTGATCATTTCTCAAACATAAAATACAGTTCCTCAGTTCCTCAATTTTAGTCAATGGAATTAAAAACTAGTGTTTTTACTTTATTTGATTCAAATTTAACTATGCAATTGTGTTGAATATTTAATAGGTAAAGCACAGCTGTCTATCAGTTGAAATTTTCTTAGACATCCTGATCTTATGGGTTCCCTGATGGGCTGTGCCTTCTGTCACGATACTCATGACATGGTAATTGTGGGTTTCACTTGCCTGCGTACACAGTGTGGATAGAGTAGAAAACTCCAATGCTATGGAGAGAAGGATTTCCTATCCAAGGCAGAGAAATGGCGTAAAAAGAGACACAGCTCTGTGAGTGAGTGCACTGAAAAGAGCTGTCACTGATCTGCACCCATCCCTGTGGTTTTGAATGAAAGTGTATCAGCTTAATTTTTTGAAAGTTAAAGAAATTTACTTGCAGAATGAAATTTTGGCAATTTCATTCTTCTGTTCTTTAGATTTTTCTTACTGATCTGAAACAGAATGCTGCTTTGAAATGTTGAGACTACACCTAGCTCCTTAAAGAACAAAATCCATGAAAATAAATGTAGAAATATGGCTGATCAGCAGCATAAAAATCTGTTGTGAACTGTTTGCTGAGCTCAAAGTAAGACTCAGTGTATTTGTGCATCTCTGGTATTCACAGATCATGGGTACCCAGACAAGTGCAAAATTGTCTAATATACACAGAGCCTGTCTATTGCAGCTTCTTGTATGAGATTTTCTGGAGCAGGAAATAAAATTTGATTTTTAATGAAATAATTATAATGAATTAAAACAGAAGGTTGTGGAGTGAAACCATCTAGTCAGTAGTCAGGAACAACAGCATATGATTGAAATGATGTGCCCCAGGACTTCATGTGTCACATTACCTATCCTCCTAATTGGTTGCATAGGTCTTCATAAAACTCTCCATTGAAGATACACTAGTATGAACCGTAATTGCAGTTTGTTGATATGGAATTTACAAAAAAACCAAATAGGCAAATGCCTGAAGAAATTATTCTCAGTGATTGTTTATTCACCTTGTCAAATACCTTGCAAAAGAAAACCAACTTTGAAGGAGACTGTAGTGCAGAATTTTGCTTTCATCTAGCATTGATAAAATGGATTGCTTCGTCTTTCTAAATAGAAAAAAAATTACACTTATCTGTAACAGTTTTTCATAGGTCTCTGAAATTACTGTTCTATGATAGTAATGCATTGCTGACAGCAAATTTAGTAATGTGAACCTATTAATCCAATTAAGAGGAAAATCTACACTTCTTTTTTCCCCTCAACAGAGAAAGAGTATAAGCAGATATATTTGCATGCAGGTTTTATGTATAAATGCACATAAATATAGAAGAAGGAAATAACTGCGTTTTCTACCTTAAACTTACTCTATGGCTATATTTTTATTCCTGTGGTGTTTTTGTTTTTTTTTTTTTAAACGTTGAAAGGGTTTATATCTTTTTGGCGCTCATCTCGGAACTAATAAGCTGAGAGGTGTGTTAATACTTTAGTAGAGTTACACTGATCTCAAAAGCTGTAATATAGAGGAGAGATGTATAAGAACAGGCTTGTTTATTTCCAATTACTATTCCACATATGTTCATCAAGGAAGTTATTCTATTGTATAAAAACAGGGGTTTAAAACCGGGGCAAAAATGTTATTCTGAAAATGTTACAGATATTTGCTCATATTGCTGTTTCTTGCTGTTTGTGTGCCAGAAAGCCAATATTTTTGCTGATGGACCTTTTAGATTTCATATTTTCATCTTCCCAGGGTAGTTTTATATTTTTTGAAAACATAAATATATTGTTTTCTGGGAGTTAGCAAAGGCTGATAAGTTTGTGCAAAACAACAAAGGATTTAACACAGATTCTGACTTCCAAATTTCAGGGCTTTCAGGTTTATTTCTGAAACTAAAACCATAAAAAATTCTGAATAGTCAGGTTAGTTTGGTATAGAGTTGTAACCAGAAATTCTTCTTACTTTTTTAATTAAAATAAGTTTTTTTTATAGGGTTTCTTGACTTAAGTATCAATTCTTGTTGCCATTTTCAGATAACAAATCTTATAATGCACTGTGTTATAAGTGGTGGTATTAGAAATCTCAGTTGTGCAAAATTCTATCTGGAAGATGTCACTGGTCTGGTTCTAGGCTGGATGAAGTTTAGGCTGTCCTAACTGGACCTTCAGCCAATAAACCCACTTAATTAACCAGATCTTCATCAAGCAAGGAGCTGAGCTGTGGTATAATAATTCTTTAAGTGCACTTGTCTAGAAATAATCCCCTGGAGGTGATACCAGTGTCTCCAAGTATTTGGGATGGACTCTCCTTGTCGGTTTTTTTTTCTCCTTTGTTTTAGATTTAGACATATCCATTGGGTTCTGTGGTTTCCCATTTGCAATGTCCTGTTACAGACAAGTTAGTGTAAGAGGAGAATAGCTTCTGTGTTGCATTGGGAAATTCTGTTCTTAACAACAGCCATACATGTGCATTATCTTAGAGGATTTATAGCATTTTTATATTTCATGATTAAATGTTCCACTTTTCTTGATGTAAGACTCATGAAGAGAGACTGATACAGGAAATCTGTCTAGCATCACTTATTTTTGTCTACCTGAGTTTATCACACTGTGTATGGACTCCTAGCAGGCTGATCCATGACTAAAGATTACCTTTTGATTTAGGTTTTTAGGTATAAGCTGCTTGCCTGCCTATATCTTAGTGTCCTAAAGAGATATACTCTTAACAACATTTACTTTTATGAACATCTAGAATTCTTTCTCGTTGGGATTTATTCTGTTTTGATGCATCTTTTTGCCAATACTTCTCTGCTCAGGATAGTGGAACTGTAAAAGTACTGATACAAACTGGTATTTAGGATTCAACCTTGTTTATATATCCTTTTAGACCTTGAGTAAAGAATCTGCAGGCTCAAGTAAATCAGATCAAGAAACTAACAGGATGTCAGAAATGAAAAAACTCACACCAGAAGGCCTTGAAAGCTTCAGATCACATTGCCTTTAGACTTTGATGCCGATCTGAGACTAAGGAAGCCAAATCCTGCTCTTGACCCTGAAGTGTTGGGTGAGTTTTGAGTATTCTTTCTTCCTGCCAGCTGTTTGCTGTGTCTGTTTAGAGTATAGACTTTGGGGGCAAGGGCTATAAGGAATATGCAAAACAAGTCAGTGGGCATGGCAGATTGAGAATCTCTGCTGAAGACTCCAGGATCTGTAGGGCTGTGGATTTCTATTAGGATTTGATCCAAATCCATAGACTGTTGTTGCTGGTCACTAACATATTTTCTTCTCTTCCCCTTGCTTCAGACTGTGCCATATGTAATTTTTCTCAGTTTTGGCAGTATCTAATTGCATGTTTAGAACTTGCTAAATTGGCAAAAAAGTGTTCCAAGAAAGGAAGAAAAAGAGTATTTTTTAATGCCAGTGTGACAGTGTTGTGGGAAAGCTTTTCTGAGTGATCAGGAAAGTCTGAAAAAGAAGAAAACAACTGGATTGTTAAGAGAGGAAGAATAAAATCTGCTGTCAGCAAAAACCTCTTAGTTCAGTTGCACTGTAACAAAAAATTGTGTAATAGGGAATGGTGTATTCTCTCCATTTTGGTAAGTAACTCTGTGCAGGTCACTAGAACATTGACAGCATAAGGTAGTGGTCTAAACTCTGCTAATGACCCATAGGCATTAGTGTGAAAATATTTCAGCATTTGATAGTAGCAATGAAGCTATTTCCCACGTCCTTTTTACTTTCATCACTTCCTTGATTTGGAAGAATGCAAAACAACATGGGAGGTTATTAAGAAAACTCGTATTCCAACAGTTCCTCCTTCAATTATTCTGTTGCATTTTATTTTGTGCACATTAGTGGATGAGAGAAGGAAGGGAACACAAATATTTCAACAGATTATGAATATTTTGCATATTTTTGAGTTTTTACTTTTTGAGTTTGCAAATACAAGCAGGAACCTTTTAAAATATCCAGATTTGGAGTTTAGTGACCATTATCACTGACTCACATAAAATTCTGTATCAGTCATGGAGAATCCTATGGGTGTTTTTCCCTTGACTGCAAAGTAAATCGAGTTTCTGGGAACAGATGCTCCTTTGCTGAGGCTCTGCCGACAGAGGGTGGCAGTTCAGCAGTCTTGTGGGCTAGCTGTATTCAAAAAGAAAGTCAACAAATCCAATGTGGTATCAAGGATCAGACTGATTTTTAATAAGAGATCAAAGTGGTGACAAACGGCTTTGAAATCCTGCATAGTAGATTCCTGTGCAAATTAAAGGTGTGACTGTGGTTAAAGGTGGTATGATTAAATTATCTGAAAATGTATTTTGGCAAGTTCTAAACAAATGAAGTGCAGTTAGTTCTTCCTGGATTAAATTTAGTTCTTCCTGGATTAAATGTCCTGTAGAAAAAGCTAATATGCTTTTGAAATTTAAGGAAATGCATTTAGCAAGTCAGGAGAAAACTGTTGTGTCAGTAGTGTCAAAGTTGGTGGAGTTTTTAAAAAATGGACATCTAATATTTTGGCTTTTAAAGTCTTCTGCAAATCTTTGTTTTAAAACTCTAGTTTTAATAAATGGAGGAATGGAAAGTCATTGAAAGAAGTGGAAAAATATGAAGAAGTGTCCAGGAGAGGGATAAAGAGCTGGTACTTTGTAACATATCCTCTAGTTGTCATCACAAAGAAAAGTGAAGCTTTCTGTCTTCTGAATGAAGTTTGACAAGTAATTTGGTCAGCACATGCACTACTGGGAACAGTAATACTATGCACTAAGAGAAACTGCGTATTTTCAGTATTAAGAATGTTAACATGTTAGTTGTAATCAGATTGAGGGAAGTCAGAGGACAAAATCTATGTTAGAGAGCTATTGTGCTAGCAGGTGTGATATGAGTGGGATGCAAATGGTAGCAGCCTGCGCTGCCAGTGTGCTCCCAGAAATGCACATAGCCAGGCAGTCTTTTTGGAATTATTGAAACTTCTGCATTTTGCCTGTAGATAACATGCTCTATTTCTCCTTGCCATTGTGAGGAAGGCAGATGCTGAAGCAGATATTATATTGGAACCTTATTTTCTGTGTTCTTAAAGTGTGCAGTACAAGGTAAGCCTGCATACTTAACGTGGCAGTTGCCACTTTCAATTCTTCTATTTTACTATGAATGGAATAGCATTATAACCCAGTCTCCATATAGTGCAGGACAGCAGAGCTGATTGGGAGCTTGATAGTGTACTCAGTTCTTGATGGAAGGTGCACACTTGACAAGACAAAAGCCTTATGGGAGTTGGGTTTCCAAGTTCTCCGGATTAAAAGTTTTTCAGTTTTAAATTTAATCCAAATTTTTGTTTTTAGAAATATTTGTTAAATTGTACTGAAAAGGCTAAAAAAAATTTAGCCCTTGTTTTTTTCTTATGCACGGCTCTGTATGTGTGGGATTTTATGTTCTTCATCATATATCTGGGCAGGAAAGCTTTGCCACATTGCTCCTCTAATATGCCATGCTCAAACATGAGAATCAAATTGACTAGGGCATAAAAACAGCTGAGGCACAGACAGGAGTCACAATTCTCAAACCTCAATGCAGCAAAGATAAGCTAGCATGAGAGCAGGCAGAGACAAACTAAACCTTAAATGTGTGAGGAATCCTGGTAGCAAGGAGCAGCATTTTTTATGTTCCTGCAACTCCATTTGCTATGACACCAACAGCTGCCTGTTATCTGGGAATAAGGCATTAAATCAGTGTTTATCCTCTGAAGCCTCTGATAAACTAAATGCCCTCTAATCTGGTTAATTGTTTATGTCAATTTATTTAATGTTGAACATGCTTTCCTCAAACAATTTGTGGTGTTTCTTAGGGAGAAGTCTGGTAGGCTGAGTAAATCCTCCTTGATATTTTTCTGAGGAAAAGTGCAGTTAGCATCCAAAGTGTTTCTAGTTTCTCCACTTGACCTTCAGGGCTCTTTCTGTGTGGTAGCAGCTATCTTTTGCTAAGTCTCTATGGTAATGCTGTACATATGTAGAAATCAGTACTGCATGTTTTAGCATCAAAGGAAAAAGCTGATATCTCTGTCATGAGGTACTTACTAATATGATACACATCTCTGATAATAGGTAAGTGTAATGACAACACCTAAAGATAAGGAGTGGTAGGATAATGACAGCACACTGATCTATTCCTACATAGAAAATAGAGAAAACATGAGAAAACAACACATTATTCTCACTAAAAAGCCCTCAACCAACATTTGTACTATCATTTATTTAAGTGGCTCTTATAAAATAAACAAGGCAGAAATATAAAGCACAGGGTAAAGAAGATGTAAAAATATAATAACTTTCAGGTGACATTGTCCTAAAAGTACATCTTATTAGTGCTTAGAGAACTTTGCTGGTTGGTAATTTCAGCAGTCACTGAGCCTGAAAGAAGCACATTGTCTTTTATTTAGAGAGAGTATCATTTTGCAGTTTCAGTCAAAGACAGAAATAGTTTTTAAATTTCTGACTGAGTCAGTTCTACTTTCTGTTAATTAGTGCAGGTGAAATGAGTGGATGGGGCCAATGAAACTAAACTATAGTTGTTCCTAAACCTTTTGAGAACTGATTTCTGGATTTAACAATTATTAGAAAATTAATACTTTTTATTAGAAAAGTTTGTATAACTACGCCTACCCACAGACATTGAGAAATGTTACATGTGCCACTCTTGCGGTATTTCTTGATTTATTTCAGTAGAAGTGGCTGACTTGTAAAGAAAAGTAATTCTGAAATGTAATCATCAAATTTTGGGTATAACATATCCATAGCAAGATTATGATTTAATAAAATATATTTCTAATTAACACAAATTTGTTTTTTTATAACTAAACTCTTTTTTTTAAATCTAGCCTTCCAGAGTTTGCTCTAAACATAGTCTACTATCTTTAGAAATAATTTTAATGATTGTCCAAAATAAATCACGTAACAATGTATCTCTTAGATTTCAGAAGTATACAAATTCTTCTAGCTTTGAAAATTTGCAAATGCAAGACTCCACTAATCCTTTTTCCATTAAATTGCTTTCATTAAATTGTTCATTATACTACTGAAAAATAGCAATATTCAGAAAAAATAAGCATTAAACTTATGTTTAATAAGTTTAAATAACTCTTATTTAAGAAGTGTGGTATAAATTTTAATTTGATACATTAAAAGTTAAATTAGTTTAGTCAAAATTAGCACACATTTTTGTTCTCCTTAGACCTTATAGTAAGAGAAATCAAGCTTAAATTGTCTTTAGTACATTGTCTACCTTATCCACTAGTAAACCTCTCTGTCTTTGGACTTCAATGTGTCTTGAGTCACAGATTGCTGTATAAAACAGAAGCTGAAGTAGAGAAAGATATGTTTCTACTTGAAGTGAAGACGATCCATTTGGTCTGGAAATTTTCATTTCATCATCTGTGATGTTGCTTTTGAGACTGGTACTTTTTACTAATTTCCATAATTTGACTATAATAGCCGTAAATAGTTCCTCCTTTTTTTTTGATTGAGAATATATTTCTAACCCTTAAGAAGAATTGACTAGCAGATTTGATTTCTGGAGGGCAGCAATGTTTGCTATTCCGAGAGGGTGCTGAGGAAAGGTTTCCCTGCAGGGACTGCTGGCAGGTGTTTTTGAGTTTAGTTCTGATAACTTGTCTCAGTGTCCTCTACTGTACTATACTGTCATGTGTTCAGGCTTGGCATTACTTATTCCAGTTCCTAGCTCTTACGGCTCTAGGAGTCACTGTCATTGACTACATGTCTGCTGCTGCTGAAAGGCTCCTAAGGTGCAGCGGGAACACCGTGGGTGAGGAGCAGATTGTGTCAATTGTGGTGAGTGTGTGTTGCCTCTTCTGCAGCCTCTGCTGTGGCACAAAGAGCAGATAACAGGGTGGCACAAACAGGTGGCTGCAGCCACCTCTGCCAGCTGCTGCTGAGCACGATGGTGTTTAGAAGTCATTAGCCTTAGGAGCTTTAACTATCACTGAAAAGTCTCATTGCCTCTTGATATCTAGCACTTGGAGCCCCTTCTTCATTTGTTTGGAGATTTTATCTCACTGTGGAAACATTTAGAATTTTAAGGCACATGTCCATTAAAGTTAAGCTATTATACGTTAGAGTGTGATGTAAAATCATGTTAGCCGAGGTGCAGTCAGCTCAGTGCGGACCCTCTCATTCAAAAGCAAAGTACCCACACAGGAATCTAATGAGCTTTAGCTAATGTGTGTTCACTTTGCAGCAGTCTTTAATTAGTCTTTACATTTCCTGTGTCTCCTAATTAGTACAAACTTCAGATCTTCTATATCCTTATATATTGAGTGCATACTCTGTGTTAACAGAAAGTTTAAGAAGAGTACAGATCTGCACAGCCCCTTCCAAGAGGAGAAAAATATTGCTGTCTCCTACTGTACGTGGTTTACTTTACTATTATATGTGGTTTACAATCAGGTTCCCTCAGTGGCCCTGTTGTATGCTCCCTATATACAGCTCTGGAAGTTGGTTTAACTTCTGTTATTAATCTCAGCAGCTGTTTACGGTATTGTGTAGCAAAGCTGTAAGAAGTAAAGATTATCCCTTAAATAAGTGTAAAGATATGCAGGATCCTCATAACAGTCTAACTGCAGGCATGCTATACTGCTGTGTAATAGACCCTACACTTAGAATGAAGTTTAAACTGTGATTTCTCTACAACTATTTTGTGGCATTCTTTTCTCTGAATTTGACAGAAAAGTCAGGGTGACCAGAGATTTCCCTGATGACTCAGAAATCTGGCATAAAATCAAGATGAGCAAATTAACCCCTGCTTAAAATAGTTTGTCTGTGTTATAACATTAACATCCTTTATGCTGGGGGGTGATGCCATTATTTGTTAGATAATAAACACTTCTTCACACATAAGTTTGTGACAATTTCTATCCCATGGGTGAGAAGTCTGTGAAACTTCTTTAGAAACTTCACTTTATTTCATGGGTAAAGGTCCAGGGTACAGCAGCACCTGAGCTCTCCACTAAGCTGTTGCCTTTCAGAACACTTTCCTCTATGTTGCTTATTTCCAAGAAGCCTGGAAGAACATAATTTTAGTCTCTGTGTATCTGTCAGATGCTGTTGAAGTTTGGTAAGAAAATATAAATGAGGTTGGCAACACATGTTATTTTATCAGTAAGAATTCTATCAGTATTGTTGATTCTGCAGGAAAATACATAAAATTTACAAAATGCCAGAGTATAGAGAACTCAGTGTACTTTACAAACTGGCCAAGTGATAAAGAACATACATTAAAAATGTTAAAGGCAGCACATAGGCAACAAGATGAAAAACAAATGAAGAGCTATTGTGTAATGGGTGAGGGAATTCAGAAAAAAAAAACACCAATAAGCATACAATTTGTAGCTTGCTTCTATCAGACTATCTTTTAGAGATTTTTTTTTCTATCCCTAAAATAAAACAGGAGTGTTGTTTAAATTAAACAAAGACATTTAAACTTTTAGTCAACTATAACCTGTCCATTTACATGGAAAAGAAAGAAGGAATAAGGTTACAAATACCACCATCAAAGCAAGATTATTCAAGGTGCCTGGCCTTGAAGATATTTATATAGAATTTATTAAAATATATTAGTGGCTGGGTAAAAAAAATAAATCTCATCATAAATACATTACCTAGTCCTAAGATTAAATGGAGGAGTAACCACATTCGAAAACCAAAGAATGTCTGGTAAAATTTCCTTTGTATTATTTTTCTACTTGGCATGAATTAAATGTCTTTGCTTATAGAAGTAGCTATTGCAGTGGTACTGATGAATAGCAAATACCAGGCTTATTTTTAAAAAGGCACTTGTGATGATTTTGGGATTATACAGATTGTGACCTCATCTTCCTTTATCACACAGTAAATTGCTTGAAATTATAAAGAAAAGGAGATTAATAGAAGACTTTGAATGTAACAGATACAAATAATGGTCTATATGCAAAGGAAAATAAAACTTGTCAGATGTGCTATAGTTCTAAGTGCATTAAAAATAGGGCACTGCTTTATTTTTATGTTTGAAGCCTTTTAGAAAATGTTGTTGATGGTCTCCTTTGAATTGGGAGGAGATGCTGTCATGACTAAAAAGTTAAGAGACAGAAGTATCAGAAAGAGTCTGAAGTTCAGAAATATTCTGTGTTAGTTGCTAAATTTTCTCTATGATTCCCCAAACTTGCTGGGTTTCGACAAGCAAGACAGTTGTCTTGCCTGGGCAAAAAGTCCATTTTGTGTGAGGAAGGTCTCATCACATGCCTAATGAAACTTAAATAATTGATTTCTTTACTTGGCCTCCTGAGATATGCTAGTGAGGTGGGAAGAGGTTTTCCCTAGGTCTTATGAGGGAGAAAGTTCTGTCTAGTCTGACCTTGACTGAGAGATGTTAAAAGATTGTTTCTTGCTGATTTAGGCTCCCACTGTCTCAGTTTTCAGCAGGTGTTGCAGTCTATGCATGGCTATTCCGCAATTTATATGATTACTTGGCTTATCTCAGAGTTGTATGACCACAGGAATATAAAATAATGGACTGGAGAAAAGGAACAAACTCCAGTTTCTTATTCCAGTCATGTATTCCTTCTGCCATCAGATTCAATGATTTCTTCCTACCCTGTAGTAGCAGACGATTCCTTTTGTATTGCTTATGAACAACTCCACATGAGTATCGTTACAGGGATTGAAATCCTTTCTTTCCTTACCTCTAGCCAAATCACACAAACCTTCAGTTTAGTTTGGGGTACCAGGGCTTTTTTGCATTGACTCTGTGGTCTTTTAGACATACAAAAGGCCCTGGATACCCTCTGTGCTGAGGTGTTCCTCTGCTCACTGATTATGCTTCTGTGTTTATTACACTGACTGATGTAGCAGTCTGGTCTAAGCCTGTTTCATATCAGATTGAAAAATCCG
This sequence comes from Cettia cetti, assembly GCA_013401135.1. Classification (NCBI taxonomy): domain Eukaryota; kingdom Metazoa; phylum Chordata; class Aves; order Passeriformes; family Sylviidae; genus Cettia; species Cettia cetti. The sequence continues at coordinate 136,171 of VZUI01078426.1, forward strand.
GAGGCAAAACAAAATACCAGCTCATGGTGTTTAACAAATTCTGAAGAGGGCTATTAATTCTCAAAGTTTCTGGCTAGATCAGAGAGCATATCCCTGTCCCTCTTGAAGACTGGATATTGTACATGAAAATCAGGGGGTTTATTGCCGATATTTTCATAGTTCCCATTTCAAAGCTCAGTGCTCCAGTGTCTGGATTTATTCCAGAAGCAGCCATCCTTACATAAGACCAAGATATTCTTTCTTTGATCTGAAAGCTTGTTGGAGTTTCATCTTTCTTTTCTGCCAGTCTCAATACTTAAATCTTGACTTGTGCCTATTGAACTACCACATGCTGCTGCCCATCAGCCAGCTAAGTTGACAGAGGCAGTGCCCAGAGCCAGAACACCCCACATATGAATGTGACAATCACATTTTCCTATCTCAGCACCCTCACCCAGTGGGGCCTGGAGCACTGCACATGGTGTGATTATGGGGATGGAGCGTTTTGTTTGAGAACTCAAGAGACAACGCCACTAACAACAGCAAGTGTATCTTCCTGGATATTGTACTGACTTTGATAAATGCAAAAAAAAATGACTGAGGATCTGAGCTGAAGTTGTAGGAAAGGCAGAGACTTCAGTAAACAAAAGGATTGTTTTCTGTTCATAGAGGATGCTGAGTTTTAAGGTACTATACAGGTCTAACACCTAATTACTTATGGGATTTTCTATGTAAAAATTTTGCTAAAATGAGGCTAAGGCATTTCTGTTGGTGAAGAGGAAGAAGACATAAAAGTTTATGACCAGCCAGCTAGAGAGGAGGAGCATGGGGCCTCACAGTGGTCAGCATCTCTCAATAGCAGCTGAGGATCACTGGTGAAGTAACAAAAGTTTTTTTTTTCTGCAGTCCTTCCTTCAGTGCTAAGCCTCCTGTATTTGCAGGGTATCTATTCTCAGGTTAGAGATGTTGCAAAGGGAATTGCAGTCATTGCTCCTGTGGGAATGTTGACATCATGACAGAATATCTAGCAAAATGATGAATTGAGTGTGTATCCCTACCTCTGCTTACAGCCTACCTAGCTGTCGGTAACCCATGCTGAACATGAAACAAATCACTTCCAAGTATGGCTGTTATTACCACAGGAAGGATTGTTGTGAGGCTTAGGTGTGGACTTGTGTTCATTGCAACTTGCAAAGCTACCCAGATCATACTAAGATGTATTTCTAATGTCTTTGCCGTGTTGATATATGAAGCACATCTCCACAGTACGAAGAGAGTCCAAGGTTTTCTTCTGAAGCAGTGGTTCACGTCACAAAAAGAAAGTTTTTTCTTACATCTTTGTCATGGGACATGGGCTGCATCCTCCAGTGAATATGAACAGTAGCAGGCAATGCAGAACTGTATCCCAAATGGCTTGCCCAAGGTGCCTGCTTAGCTAATTTGATGGAAATGTGTAATCATACACTTACGGAATATAAACATTACTTTTGTGGGTTTTTTCAGCTCTTCCAGTAGGGACACAGACGAAAAAGGGAACTGAGGAACTGAAACTGCATCCTAGAGAGCAGAGGTGGACTTTTGTCTAGTCAATAGAAAGTTAGATGTTTCAATGTAGAGGCTGGCAGTGTTGAATCTCTTCTATTGCAGATCCAGAATTTATTTGATTTTTCTTTTCAGATCTTACATGCTCCAAAACTGTTCCTTTTCCTCTGTAGGTGATTATTTGACAGTCTGTCTGTATTCTCTCACCCTTGGCTGCGGCTGCCTCGTTCAGTCATTGTATTGGCTGACTATTGCAAATGAGCCACCAGGGTTTTTTACTGGACAGCGCTGTGTCTTTAAGCTTCTGAAAGTTAATATTTTCTGCTGGGAATTGTTTGTGCAAGAATGGTATTTCTTACATGGTCGTCGAGTTGTATACTTGGTCATTGAAATTACTTTTCATTGCTTCTGTTTTCTCTCTGGGAAAGCTGTAACAGATTGTCTTGCAAATATGTCTTCATGTTAGGATTCAGATTTATGTGCAAGCTACGCACTGGCAATAATATAAGCTTCTTCCAAATGTTACTGTGAGTAAAACTTCTCTGTCAGCATGTTCACAAGCATCAAACACAGGTCATGAACATCAGTGAACTGAATAGCTGCATTTGTCCAAATAGTCTCAGAGAGTTTCCCCAAAGTTTTTAAGCCACCACTGGCAACCCACAGCTTTTCACAAGGAATTACATTCAGATTTTACTTGTCCATTGTTCCATGATTACAGGGTATACCTGATGTTTTTAAAAGCGTGTGTTATACAGAGAGCTTAGCTCTTTAATATGAAATTTTCTAAGGTTATAGTTGAAGTTTTTTTTTTTAGCTTGTAAGAAGCAGAAAATCACAGATGAGAGACTGCTATCCTACCTACCTACGTACCTGCTACCTACCTCATTTTGGTTACTAGCATATGCTGGGATTCTTATCTTGCCAAATAATGAGAAGTGGAGACAGTTCAGAGCTGACTGATACTGCCTACCAGTTGTTAGTGTCATTTCTTCCATATGCCCACAGGCATTATTTCTGAGTATAACCAATGGTAATTTATATTTACTGCCTGTTTGTCAAACTGGAAAAAAAAAGTCTGAAAACTGTTTTAATACAGTTTGGGGTTCTGCCAACAGGCAGCAAAGTCATTATTTCTGCTGCAACATGGGATGCACAAAAGGGTCATGGTCTTGCTGTTTCTTACCTTTTTATGGGCTGTCCTATTTGGCATTACGGATAGAAATGACATGGACAACTTGGAAAGATTTCCCTCTTTGTCCTCCAGATTTACAAAACCATTTTGCAAGCAGAGCTCAAAGGCCTGTGGAAAGGGTGTCAGCATCGTTAACTTCACTGCACAGTGAAAGTGCAGAGGCACAGACGTGCCCCTCCTCTAGAGGGTATTTTGTTCAGTTATTGCGTGGAACAAAAAGTAGACTCTAGAAAAGGAAGATCAGTCGCTACCTGAACTCATCAAAGAGAAGATGTGGTTAAGTGGCATAGCTGATACAGGAACACAAGATCCTGTAGATCTGCTGTAGAAGTGCTTGTTAGATTACGTGTGGGAATGGATTAGCAGAGGGCTCCTTTACTGCATCTGTACCCTCATATTTACTTTTTGTGAGTGCTGATGGAGCGATTTGTTTTTCTTCTTCCTCAGCAACATGTGCACTCCCTCATTCCCCCTGTTCTTTCAGTAAGAGATGATAAAAGAGAACACAAGAAATCCCTACCTCTTGGGATGGTGCGAATCTAGATGCTGAGTTGCCAAGCAGACACTTTCCTGTCAGCCCCCTCGAACAGTGGAGTAGATAGGTACTTCTTGGCCTCTTTCTTCTAACTTGGTGTACATTGTACAGTTTTCCACCAGGTAAAGCATTGTAGAGTTTTCTTCTCTGCGTTGTGTCAGGAGTCTAAGACTGGCTTGATTCAAGAAAAATGGGTTTGTAATGCTAAGCATAGCCAGTGACCTCTTTCCTATAAACCGAAGAAAATTTGTCATAAGTGCCATAATAGCTGGCAAAAAAAGTGTCCTTTGATGAATGATACTGATTTTCACAAGGATCCTGAAAGTTTGAATCTGTGTTGTTCTCTGTTGCAAAATCATAGTGCTGGGCTTTCTGTGTTGCAACTTATCACAACCCTAAGCCTTTGTAAAATTAAGAATTTCATTTTAAAAGAAGTCTTGCATGCAAAATATTTGAATATTGCAGCTTAGGCCATCTGTAAACAGCACACTGAAATTTTCTAGAGTTAATAGTTGGCAATTAGCTTCTACTACTCTTTTAGACATACAACTTTTTTTGAGCTTATAAGCACAGTGGATTCAGTTTTCATTTCAATATTAATAACCAATTATTGAAACATCATTGAAACATCTACTTAATAATTTTAAATGTCATTAACTTTATCAATGTACTGGTGATGCCAATACTGGCTTTAGATATATATGTACATTGCAGTACTGTTGCCAACTGCTATAAGGTATGATTTTAAAGGCTAGTAGAAATATGTTAGGAAATGGTATGTTGATGGTTAGGCTCTCATGATATTCTTGGGACCAATTCATAAACTGCCTGAAAAAGAAATCTGAGTGCTGGGTATATTTAAGTACACTATGATTCATATATGTTCATAGGTAAATCCATATACTGATATTTATGTAAACAAATCAATTAAAGAATCCCAAGAAGTAGTTAAGTTCACATCTTTTAACAGAGAACAGCCAATACTAAAATTACATTCTAAAATATAAGATTAATTTTCCCCTCTGACTTCTGATGTAATTTCTGTGGCAATGTTCCCCTTCAAAAGTTGTACAACTGAAGCTCTTTGGTATATGATGATAATTATATCCAAGGTATACCGGACATGTTACTAATGTCTTTAATTTAATTTTAATATTATTTTTTTGGGGGAGCGGGGGGGGGGGGGGGGGAAGAGGGTTTGTTTCTTTGGTTTTTTCCCCCTACATTTTATCCTCCTCTTTTCTTTCTAAAGTTTTTAAAAAATCCATCTCAGCTGTGTAGTGATCAAGCATTTTCTTTCATTCTGTTCTAATGAGATAGTTAAATGATTTAGAAATTATTTTCCGTGGAATGCTTTATACCTCCATTCCTTTTCAACAAAGTGAGTCAGTGAGGAGTGGTACATGCTAAGAAGTTTAACATTTCAGGCCTTGGTCCTAAAGTTATCAGATTGGGGCTGTAACAATACAATGTTTTTATTGTCAGAAGTTAAAATTTTTGAGCAAAAAAATTCAAGAAGCATTTCAACATCAGTTTTCTTTAATTTACTTTTTTTTCCCCCCTGATTAAGAGAGATAATGTACAAGAAATCTAGTAGTCTTTCTGCAGGACTTTACCTGCACACACAGTGAAGGCTAGCACTGTGCAATAACATAGTATGACATAGAGCCAGTGCTGCAAAGCTTTATTTACCAGGCTTGATGCACTGGTTTTGACAACTTTATTTCCCCAATGATGCCTTCACGCATGAAGATGTGAGAAAAGGGCTATAAGATGCTTGATTTGCCATTGTTTTTTGGAAGGATCTGGAAGAGATTTATAACCATGTAACTCCTTTTCCAAAGGTTACCATACTTAAATGCCTTTGAAACACTGCCATGAAGTCAGTGATAGATACTTGCATGACTCATTCTTATAGTGAGAACTGGCCTTTCAGGTCACATAAGTGCTTTTGATACTTTTAGTTTATGTTATTCATAAAAATATTTACAAAAGAAGTTTTTAACTTAACACCTCCCCCCCCCCCCCCCCCAGTGACTGAGTTAAAAGTCTAGGCATGGTAGCTTGTTTAGAGCCTTGTTTCTGGTAGAAGCCTGGATGAGCTCCACTAATATTAAGATTTTTGGCTTTGGCCTTGAAAGGCTGAATTTTCTTGGCATATCAAAACTATTTTTCTGTAGTGATATTGAAACTTTGATGCAAAATGTATATTGTGACTGGCAGTTGATTTTGTGCTAAGTATGCAGTAGGCGGAGATGTTTCTTTCTGATGTTTGTGCCAGGGAAAGGCTGCTAATAGTAATCTAGTAGAGAAGAAGTCTGGCAGTAAAATGCATAACAATTTTGTTTTACTTGATTTAAGCCTAAAGAGCCATGGACTGAACTTTTAACATGAAGGATATATAGATATTTAACTGTCTCTTCTGCTTGGTGAGACAGTGAATGTCATGCAAGGCATAAATCCTGTGAAATTAACATAATGACTTTATAGAAGTTATTTCCCTAGAACTGCGGAAATAACAGAGAAGAATGGACATTGTATTAGATCCATAGGCTTTTCATGGGGCTACAAAAAAGTAGATATTTCCATTTTTCCATCATATGGAATGGGAATGGAAAGAAGCATCTGCCAACCCATGAAAAAGTGTAAAGGTTCAGTTACTCCAGTGCTCAATGTGCTGTTACAAGACTGTACTCGGGCATCCTGGGAACACTAACATAGAACTGTTATTATGGCAACTAATACAAATGTTAAATAGGAAACAAGTAAAGGTTGGTTTTCTCAGTAGAGACCTGTCTCTACTGGGGACACTGGAGGTTCTGTGCCATATGGAGTATTTTTAGAAACATGGAAAATGGACAGTCAGTCTAGATAATAAGCTGACAGTGAAGATATGCAAAAATATCTCACAGTATTAACTGCAGAATGAATAATGATGAGATGTAATAATGGGGATGGTTCTATGAAAAGTGTCAAGTTGTAGCTTCAATAGTAGACAACAGGGCAAACTGAATGTGAGGAATTACTAAAAGAGTAAAAAAGAAAGCAATAATTATGTCATTTTCTAAACCTGTGGAGTACTCACACTTTTAGTTCTATGAACTAGGACTGCTAAAAATGTACAGAGAAGGCAACATGATCAAAGGTATGGTATTACTTCTTCATAGGAAAGGACCACATAGACTCACATTACTCACTGAAATTAGTGAGGAATGATAGAGATCTGTACTTAAAAGTAGCAAAGACAAGATGAATATGGGTTCCATGTGCAGTTTTTCCTTAGAACAAACAAGCCCCCCAAAGCACTAAGAGAATATTTAGCTAATTGAGTACTTACTAGTTCAAAATGTGAATGATAGGAAGATGATAGGAAGATGATTTTTCACCGAATGTATGACTAAACCATGGAATATATTATTGCAAAAAACTGTGGATGCCAGATCTTGGGATAACTTCAAAAACTAACTGGACAAATTCGTGCATGAGAGATGCTCTGTATGGGCAATTAAATGCAGAGATACCACCTCCATCAGAGAAACTCCACAGCTGAGCTGTACATGGCCAGAAGTTGTGAGACCGTGATGAGGCAGCAGCACTTACTCATACATTCTTTTCTAACCATCCACTTTTAGCCACTGCTAGAAGTAAGATGATGGTGTATGTTGTTTGTCAGTCTGATGTGGTCCTAACGTGTGCTGCTCTGATACTCAGAGAATTAAGTTTCAGTTCGGGGCAGCAATATGGACATGGTGCCATGGAGGAGAGAGACAAGATACCCTGTCCTGTGGTAATGATTTGTTACTGTGGTAGGTTTTACAACTGAGCAACTAAAATGATGAAGTAACACAGGGAACATTTTGGATGATGAGGTCAGATTAATGACTATGGTATGTTGCAGTTAAAAGCATAAAGGAACTTGATAATGGTCTGTGGACTGTAGTCTCTGCTGCTTGTGGTACCCTAAATCAGAAGTTAAGGGAAGAGTGATGATGTACTTGAGTTGGAGGTTTTTTCACTTTCTAAGCAGTTTGCACAAGGAAATAAATTTAAATCTTTAAATGATTTTTCTTTACCAGACAGCTCATATCAGGATCATGTATTGATTACAGCTTTCCTTTTTGTGCTCTGATGCTTTTATTGACTTTTCTCTCCATTGCCCTCTGTTGCAGTACCAAAGTGAGTGGATCAGAATATTTTCCCTTTGGGATTACATGAGAAATCTCAGGTGCCTTACAGATGCATGTATTAGGTCTCCAAATAATCAGTGTTCACATAAAATGAACAAGAAATATATAATTTTTAAAGGCAAAGATGAAAGACCCTCAGATGAAAATGCTTTCTTTTTTTTCCCCCCCCGTTGAAGTATCTGGAGATCTATGAAGAAAAGTAGGAAGATCTGTTTAAAGCACACTTTTCTTCAGAATAGAAATATGGGAGGACATCTGAATGCCCCGAGATTTTTTGCTAGTCTGTGCAAGTCTGATGAGGTGTGCTTATTTTACCTTTTTCTTCCCCTTTTGTTTCCTTAATTTGGTAGAGAAAGATCAGTGGGTCGATTCTCTTTTATATTTGGGTTCTTACACACCTGAACAGAGGAGAGGGTTGCGCTTTCATGTCCCTACATACTCCCAGGGAGGGGGTGATTTTTCCAAGGACAGCAGGTATGAGCTTCTGAACACCTGAAGTTGCATGCTTAGTAGAAGCTACATTTACTTAGGACTTTAGCTTTCCTGGGTTATCTTTTCTGATCAGAGGAAAGAAGTGCTGGTCTTGTAGGTAATTAAATTTCACAGTCAATGGTATAGCTTTTGTTTTATTGGTAGCTGGGGGAATATTCATACAACATCATGTTTTGAAATGAAAGAGAAGGGAGGAGGTATGAGAGGTGAAGGTCTAGTGAGCACAGGCTGGAGCCTTTCGGATGCTGCTGAGGATGTGATGTTTCTAGGCTGAAAAATCACTCTGGATTTCTTCAGTGTGAGCTAAAGATTTCCTCCTTTAGTCTTATGTAAGCCAGTTATAAATCTTCTCCCAGTTTAGTACGTCAGCACTTCTCAGTTCTTAACATTTTTGCTTCAGACAGTTTCTGTGAGGTAAGCACGAGTCTATACAGAGTGGAGGAATCTAGCGAATTGTTGAAGCAATTGCTTCCTGTGTGGAAAGGTAAAAAGTAAATTATATTACAACAGTATCACAGTAAGTCTTTTCCTTATTCAATTGTCTCTTAATCAACTCTTTGCCTTATTCTCCTGTTTTTAATCAGGACCAAAGAGGAATGTAGGTAATGGGTACATGAGTTTTGCAGAAATGCCTCTCCAAATGTCCCTTAAGTGGCACTTAATGTTTGGTTGACAAGGTTGTCAGAGGTTGGACTCAATGATCTTGGAGGTCTTTTCCAACCTTAATGATTCTGTGATTCTATTTAATTATTACTGACTTAATCAAAATGTGATGGGAGGTCCTGTTAGGCTACCTGAGTGTTAAAACAACAGATTTTGGATTCCCAAAGTTTTTAGAGAAAACAATTCAGCCTGCTTGTCTTAGCAGTTCTAAAAAGCATCTTTGTGGTGTCTTACATGCCACATGGTGGGGAAAAAATAACAGCAGCTGAAAGCTTAGAAAAACTGTTGAAAGATTGCCTCAAGTCCCATTTAATGCTGCCATGGCAGAGCAGGCTGCATTCCCAGTACTGAGAGTGCAGCAATAGGGAAGCTGCACAGTGCTGGAATAAGCACTGGGGTTTTCCATTGCTCCTTGGGGTACAGGGTGACCTGCCACACTAATGTGAGATAGTTATTGTCCCTTGCTCTCTGCTCCTATGGGAACAGAAAATCAGTACAAGCTGAATGAGCAGTGTGAACACCATTATTTCTTTCCTTTTCAGAGTGTCCCAAGCAGCAAGGATTGGATCACTGTCTTGAAGTAATTTAGCGCTTCACCCAGCACAATGTCCAAGTGTGCATTTAACTATAAGCAAGCAAATAATCCCACTGGAGTCACTTAGGGGTCCTGTGCTCCAGTGCTTTCCTCGAGAGGGACCTGAGCTTGCAGCTAGCTGGTTGAAATGTCCTGTGCAGGCCATACACTCAGGGCTAACAACTCAAGTGGTGCATAGGCTCTGAACAGCTTAAAGGATATGCTAAGATATGCTAATTCTTGCAGCATTTCTTAATTTTTGGTATTTTAATCAGATTGTTAGTGGTTGAGTAACTAATGCAAAACTCACTGATGCAGGGTCACCATGAAGCTATTAGAATTTTTTTCTCTTACCTCTTTATTTCCATATCAAAGATATTAATGGTAGTGGCCACTGCACAACAAGTTCCCTTCTGTGCTGTGTGAGCCCCCATATGACCCTCTGGAACTGTTTTTCCGGATGGTGAAAGACAAAAAACCCAGTGTCTACTAATCATTTGATAGGGAGCACAGCACATTCAGGCAGTGGTGGCAGCAGTGCTCACTCTGAGAGTTTTAAAGGGTGGAACTGGCAGCCTATTAATTTAATCAGGCTGCAGTCAGGTGCTATGCCTGCCCTCTGGTACAAGAGCAGCCTGTTCCTGTCTGCCACTCAAACTGACAAGCTGTTTCTCTAGTAATTAATTCATTATAAAGTAATGAGTTTGTCAAGTTAAGAGGTATGCAGTACACTAAAAGTGGAGGAGGAAACTGCAAACAATAACAACAAAAAAAGATTATTTGAGCTCTAGGCGGGCATAGTGGTGATAAATTTCTTTTTTAAATTTTTGCATTGAGATAAACAAAAAGATAGATTGTTCCACAATATTTATAAACTAGATGTAGATGATCTTTATAGACTGCTCTTTTGGAAACGATTGCAGTGTTTATTCTACTAATGCAATTAAAATGAATATGGATTAGAATAGTGATTTTTTTTTTTAAATGAGGTGTTTTCCTAAGATTTTAAATTTTGTATGATTTCGTACTGGATAGCTTTACTTGTCAAATATTCCAGGGAAAACTTATTTTTAACTTAGAATTTTTTAGATGCCATATCATGGATTTTTAGTAATGCCCTTTTTCTTTTTTTTTTTTTTTTTTTTTTTTTTTTTTTTTTTTTTTTTTTTTTTTTTTTTTTACTTTTGATTCTCTCTTCTACTTTTCCTCCTTTTCATGAAGCAAAATTTTAAAAAAATCTAAAATCTGTAGAAACAGATTTGTCAAAAATCAGAAAAATAGCAGAAGAAAAACAGCAAATCCTTTTAAAACATATTTCCAAACACAAATGTTTCAACTATCTCTAATTACAGTTTTGACTAAACATGCTCTACGGCCGTATTGGAAAGATAGGCTTTAGCAAAGAACAAGTTATCTTAAAAATGAAAAGATCAAAAGAACTGTTCCTGGCAGTGGAAGTTCCAGTGTGGGAGCTGTGTAAGGCGTAGCAAGTGGAAAAGGGATGGAAAGGTGTATACAATGCCTCTTCTTCAAGAGAGGAAGGAGAAGAGAGGAATTGTACAAACTTGCTTGATGCAGTTAGGAGGTGTGAAAATCAGCTGTCTGAAACCCCAGCTTTTGTGAACTGAGATTACAGTTGAAGGTGCTCATATTCACTCCAGCTGTGAATCTGTCCCAAGGAGGAATAATTTCAGCATGGCCTTTCGTAGGAAAGTATCAGAAATATCTGACTTTGGGAGTGCAATCTGTGCGTGAGCAAGAGCATTTTCAACATTTGTCACTGGCCAAGGTGAAACACTTGTTTGAAGATAACTGGAATGGCTAAGCCCCTGGAGACAATTTTTAGGGCATGGACATTGGAGAGCCCTTTATTAAACCCCTGGTGTTTTGCTGACCCATAATATGCTTCTTCTGTTCAGTTCCAGATCAGCTTCCGGCCTTGCTCCTCCCTTTTCTATCCCCGTTACATTTAATCAGCCTGAGTACTGCTCACAGCTCCAGCTGTATTGATTCTTAGAGCAGATTTCAGCAGAACCTGAAAAAGGAAGCGTAGGCTGCTCCCCTCTTTCTTCTTTGACTGATGCTTTCTTTTACCCTACATGACAAAGTGATAGATGTACTTAGTTAACTTTCTGCAAAATCATTAATGCCACCCTTGCCGGTTGGCTTCCCAGGTATTGGTTAAATAGCTGTCATGCGTTTGTTACCCGAGACACTGCAGTTCTGTATAATCAGACCATTCATTTTCTTCCAAGGCTGGTCCTACAGAACTGGTTTGAAATGCAGAGCTAAGGGAGATAAAAACTAGCACTCTTTCAGGCAATCATTTTTTTCCTGGTTTTGCCTCAAATTAAAGCTGCAAACTGGTGAAAGTTCACTTGGGAAAGCTGAAGTAAGTGTTCCAATAAGATTCTCCTGATGGATCCCTTTTTCACCCACCATGTGATCAGAGTCTACAGCAAAACAATTCACAACTACCTCCCCAATCCCCTTGACACTTTAAAGGTCAAGGGGATTGGGGATGTAGTTGTGAATTGTTTTGCTGGAGGTCACTGGACCAGCTGTATAAGTGACTGCTCCCCAAAAGGTCATGTGGTCTGATCCCTGATGTCCCCACTGAATTTCACCTTCACTCCTTCAGCCCCCAGTGAATTCTGACATTTGATAAGTGCTATTGTTAATGCTCTGCCAAAGCCTATTATCCTGAGATGGGGTGACAGTCTCAGTCTTAAAAAAACTGGGAACTTTACACAATTCCATCACCAGTCCTCCAGGGAGGATCAAGAATATGTCTTCTTATTCATCTGACTGTTGCCTTTGTAGATTATAAAGGCTTCTACTACTCTTTTTTTTTTTTTTTTTTTTAACCTCAGCGAAGATTTTATATAATAGTCATAACATTTCTTGCAGTTTTGATAAACTAAACAATTGAGTTCTTTAAGACAGTCTTTGTAAGATATTTTCTACAACCCTAAAGTGTATGGTTGGATACTTTTCTGTACCTTATTTCATTTTGTCAACATTACTTGAAAAGTGTGGAAAGCAAAATCTTACCCAGCTTTACAATCAGCTTACAAAATACATGAGCAAAAGTAAAAATATGCTATTTCTCTTTTGTCCTACCCTGATTATACAGTAAAGACTGTAGACTGGTTTCAACACGGTGGGAGCTCATTTACTCCAATTCCTAAAACTCTTTCCAATCTTGTGGAGAGACAGGACAGCCGTCTGTTTTGTGTGTCAGTATGTAGAAATCTTGTGTTCAACTGAATTCTTCTCTTTAGATACAATGTATTTTCATTTTTTTTAAAATCTAATTTCATTATTATCTTGTAATTGTTTCCTGTCTTCTACTTCTCACAACTTTTTGCAGCCAACAGCACACAGTCTACTGCATATCTGGTGAATATCCAGGAAAAAAACAGCAAAACCCCTTAATTTCATGAGGATTTTGGACTAGCATCTATTTTTTGAATTATGCCAATTACGGAATTATAAATCCCTACAATGTGTACATCATTGGTAATGATTAATAAAAAGAGTTAGAAGCATCACAGTAAGGCTTCAGTTGCATGGAATCTGTATGATGCCCCATAGTTTGAAGAATACAGAATGTTTGAAAATTTGTACAACCTTCTCAGCTGTACCGTGACTGTGGTGCTTGCGAAGAAAGTTGCATAAAGAGAAGCTCTCCTTCTCTTAGAGAAGAACTACCTTAAATTCTCCAGAGGCAAATGCAGGATCCTGCACATAGGGAGGAACAACCTCTGGCACTGGTACAGGCTGAGGGCTTTTGCATGAATAGGGGAAAAGAACTAAGATCTGGTCAAATGTAAAGAGGAAATTCAAAAGTGGTTCCACAGGTGTTTTGCTGCTTTGTAATTGTAAATTCTGCAAGGCCAATGACTGTAAACATGTATGTTTCTGGCCAAACATATTATTTTGACAGAGACTGTTGACTAAATCCAAGGCTGGGTGGACTTAGTGGCACTTAGACTTACCAGAGAACTTTAGAAAGCAAGGGGGTCTTGCTGAAGCTCATAACACAATGGGAGGGCCCACAGCCTGATTAAGTTAGAATCCATTGTAATAGATCATAGTGTTTTTGCTTAGGTACTGCATTGGCAGTGTTTATGTATTAGCAATAAAACAAGTCATAGTCATCCACATAATCTGTCCTACTTCTCAAGTCTGGCTGAGAACCTTCTCTCAAATGTTCTGCTATAGACAGTCAAATTCTGTTCTTAGACCTGCTGATGTAAATTCTTTGTGTTCTTGTTGATGAGTATTGCACCAGGATTTCACCAGTAATTTCTGGTGCATCACATTCAGTGCATCACATTCAGATCACAGTATGAGACTGCATCTATATTAACCAGAGGATGGGAGAAACATTTTCATATTTTTAAAATTGCAGTTCAACATATTTAAACTTCTGCTTTTTAGTAAAGATAGTCTGAAAATTTCCAAGTGCAAAGTGTTTTGTACCAAAATTTTTCACTTTCTCTTCCCCTGCTCCTAAGTATTTGGCTGCAAGTTTTGCAGTTTCTTTGGTTGTTGGTAGATGTCTTCATCCTGGCTCCATAGCCACTTAACCAGAAAAATTAAGATTTAATTTGTTTTAAATAATAAATTAGTGATATAAATAAGCAGATTTTTTCATTTTCTTTTTTACGTAACCAGTTTGCAAAAGTATCAACATGATCATGAACATTTTTTTGAAATGATCGTACAGTGAGCACCCACACTTGTGAATAAAGCCTGCATGCACATTTTAGGGAACAGAGACCTGTTTTCCTATTTGAGTGGTACAGGACTGGAGCTTTTGTGCAGGATAGATATGAGCCTTATTTCTTATCTTACTATAAACTTCTTGCCTACAATGTTGTATAGGAATTTATAAAATCAGGCAAATTCTTGTGGGTGAAAAATAGAGATTCAACACTTAGCATTAGACATTGTCATTCAAAAACTCACTTTACGTTGTATCTTGCACAGTCATTTTGCTTTTGCTTTTCTTGCTGTATCTTGTCTTCTTCTCCAAATTTGCTATACCATTCTGTTCTGCTTTCTGTCTTTCAGTGTATTTCTGCTGTAGCACATGAGTGTTCAGGCTCTGGCAGCTTCTGAATGTTGTTGCTTTGAAGGAACTGAATCCCTTTAATTTTATTTCACCTGCTCTCTCATAGAGGGTGACAGATGACAAACACAGTGAGAGGAAAGAGCGAAATTAGTATGAATGTGAGCACTCCATGGCTTCTTGAGAATAATATTGCCTTTGCTATGTTAAAATGTTAGTTGTGAATGCAAAATACAGATGTCCCTCACATAACAGATGCAACAAATTGGTGTACTGTCTAGTGAACAAACTTTTCTTGCTTTGATTCTTGCTTTTTTCTTCCATTCTCCAAACAATGCTCAAATCCAGCCATTTATATCATGTATGTAGCACAATAACTGCGAAGGAAGGAAAGGATCTCCAAGACCTGTGTGATGCTGTAAGTGTAACCACACTTGTTCCCCACTTTACCCCATTCTTTTCATTTGTACTCAGGCTCTTATACCATCATTCCTTCATGTCATATTCCATACAGGTTTCTTAGTGGAGTGTCTCTTGACAGCACTTGTTAGTGTCTTTCAAAGGAATTTTTGCTACTGGTCCCTGCCTTTTCTTCCCTCCTGTTTAATGGATGCCCATTGTCATGTCACAGGTGTCACACTGCTTGCTATTACCTTGTGGTTCTGCTGAGCTCTAATATGCACTGGCCCCTTCTAGTTGTGCAAGCAGACTTTAATAGTGAGCCCCTGGATACCATTTCAAGTGTGTGCCCCCTTTTCTTGACAGTATCTCTGGCACACTTGACTTTCTAATCGGGTTAAATTTCTGGTTTGAGACTTTGATAAAGATGCTTTTAAAAACCTTTCTGCTTATTATTTTGCTTGTTTCAGTTCTGTATATTTTGCAAGGTCATTCCATCTATGGATTCTGCTGAAGGTGATGGAAATCTTAATAAAAATTCTGAGTGATCTGGGCTACTCAGTTCCTGGAGCAGAGCAGATGCCTACCTTGAAGAGCACCTCAGGTCTTTGAACCAGAAGAAGCAGCAGCTGCATCTTCTGGGAGCTTTCCAATATGTTGCCTGTGCTAACTCTATGATAGATGGAATGGATTTTTTTATCCACAGTGAGTTAGTGATCTCATTTTTTATTAATCCAAATGAAAAAGTAACATTGTTTTCTGTAGCAAAATCTACTGTTGCGTGTATTGTGCCACACTTCAAGCAAAATTTTTGCATTCCAGTTGCTGACAAAGAGCAGAGAGCTACTGTATGAACAGCTCTTGAATTATTCCTGTAGTTCTCCTCAGCCTATTCTGAAATTTAGTTGGAAGGCATGCAAGAATGTTTTACTAAATTTTGTTCTTTTTGTGTTGAAAAAAATCAAAACATGGAAAAAACCTCAAAATATGCAAGGTGAAGTCAGTTCTCATCTTACTGTACAATTTGGTTCCACTGGAAAAATTAAAATGAATATGTTAGTGCAGAATGTGGTAATACCTAAGAAAGAAGTATGCTGCTCCAAACCTTAGAGCCAAACATTGAGTAAAAGTCAGAATTGAGAATTTTTTGTTATGGTTTGAGTTTGTCTCCACAGATTGTAAATTGCAATGTCCGTCTATGTCCTGGGTACTTTCTCCCCACAGTGAGTTGTTCTGTACAGGGATTAGATACATGCATTCTTTTGATACTGAAGTGGGATCTCCAGCATTTTTCCATTATGGAGATTATAGAAGTCTTACAAGCATCTTTTACTTGCCTATGAGCATCAGTGCTCTTGAAAAAATATATTTCAGTGAACAGGACTACAGCTTGAAACATTTTAGCTGCTTTTATCAAAAGCACTCGTAGTAATTATTGCTTTGCATTACTATCTTATTATCTGGCTATTTATAATTTCATATGGAAGATGATTTTGTGACCAGGTCTGTTGCTGACACAGAGCTAGTAAAAAGCACAAAGAACTTTGCTTCAAAAGTAATCTTATTTCCTAGCCTTATTTATGGAGGACCCTTCAGGAACTTAGCACAATATTTTTCCCTGTAGTCAAATTTGCAGTGAGCTATGTACATGATACAATTTTTTTTTGGACATAGAAACATATATTTCTCATAAAAAATAAAAAATAATTTTAGTGTTTGATAGTATCTAGAGGCCAAAATCAAAATTGGACTTTTGTGAGCTACAATACATAGCTATATTATGACATGATAGATTCTGCTTCAAAGAATTAACACTACTGAGGGGAAGATGGGAATCTCAGTTAATCTCAGCTGTAGGGAGGTGTTATTTTAACAGGTTTCTGAACCATTTCAGCTTTTAATGTCCCAGTATTACCTGTCTTAACAGTGATAAATGGTGACTACTTCATACTTTTGCAAAGGGACTTATAGACCTTGCCTTATTCATTTGTATTTTCTGAATGATGGATTATGATATGAGTCCTTCCATGTTTGGTGCTAGAAGAAATCCTACCTTTTTAACAGAGAGATTTGTGCTGAAGCCAAGTACAAAAGAGCCAACTAAACCGTTGGTAGGAAACCTATTCAGTGTTTAATACTTTCCTGAAATGCTTCTCATGCAGAAAAAATCTCAGTGACCTCAGGGAGAAAGATTTATTTATGGAAATAAGGTTATTTTGTTGGT
Source organism: Cettia cetti (assembly GCA_013401135.1). Lineage (NCBI taxonomy): Eukaryota > Metazoa > Chordata > Aves > Passeriformes > Sylviidae > Cettia > Cettia cetti. The sequence continues at coordinate 153,041 of VZUI01078426.1, forward strand.
GTAAAAGATTTACCTTCTAACAATACAGAGCTCATAAATATGCCTCTCCAAAACAGCAACATTCTGGGCATTCTTTCTCGTGAACAATAAGGATAAACCATAATTGCTGATATTGATTTAAAATATAAACTTTTCCTGAATGGTACGAAAACTTAAAAAGAAAATCCCACTAGATAAATAAAGTATTTTAAATCATTAGATTACACTGTGGAAAGTAATTAGAATGAACTTCTAAGGTGTTTCCAGCTTTGAGCTAATTGGACATTGTTACTTTTCCATTAAATAGATGGATGAAGCAATTCATAAACCACCTATTCTTATTGGCAATAGTTGGTGTATCAATCGATATCTGCCCACTTGAGAATAGAATTTTAAATGTTAATGCACTATTCATATGTATAAACATCTGCATCACATACCTGTTGGCAAAAAGGTTGTGCTATAAACTGCACTTACCAGAATTAAATCTGTCAATATTCTATTCAAAGTGTCAGTTTTCTTGTCTATAAATCTGTGCAATGCAGGAAAAGAATATAACTGAGCTACCAATGATGACACTGGCAAAATTTACATGTTAAACTGCTGCAAAGCAAAGAATTAACTGCATGGTGTGTGTAGTCCTGCTCCCCAGTAGTCACTAGTGATTGTATTCACAGAATTCCTCTTCTGGCAAGTAGAGAGTGTTAAAAAATGTTATGTATCAAACCTTGATTAGCAGTTCTCAAAGCTGACTTTAGTTCCTAGTGCTATTGGTAAGTTAGTCAGATATCTCATACTGAAAAATTCCATGAGGGAGCCACAATTCCTCGTAAATATTTTATCAAAGAAAATTGTAGGAGACATCAGATACTACAAAACATGTGCCTGCTTCCAAAAAAGAAAGTGTGAAAGAAAACCAGAATGTCTTATACACATATAATTATACTCAATATTAGCAAAAATATTTAAAGCTGAGTCAGAACTATGTAGGATAAAATAGTCATTTGTTCACTGCTAGTAAGATCTGTAACCTTTAGTAAACATTGGACTACTATTAAAGGAGATAACAAATGCCATATTCTAAAAGAATTCAAGCAATCAATATTGACACAATAATATAACCATATATTACCTCTTCCATGAGGGCATTCTTTTAAAAATTATTTGTTTCCAACATTACAGGCAATAGCAAGAAAAGTGTCAGGCATAAGCTCTGTTTGGGTGAGGATCACCAGCAGAGAGGGCTAAATTGAGCAATATGCATTCAGTGAACTCTCAAATTAAAGCCTAAGTGAAACCTAGACAAACCTGCTGAAGATTGAAAACTGAATATTCTCTAGGGAATGGAATTACATCACCATAGATTTATTTCTATGACAGGTTAGATAATAATATTTTAATAGCAGCCATTGTGCTATGTATTGTTGCTGTGAGTCAGAATTCAATTATTTAAAACAAATTCTGTAAAGTTTTGTTTCTTTTTTGAAGGTTAATATGATTCTAGGAGACCAGAAACTTTTTGGATTTTGCATTGGATGATTGGTTTACAGGAATGTTTCATTCTATATATCAGAGGTTAAGTTCAGACCTTGTTAAGGAAACAAGTTTGTTTTCTTTCAAAGGACACTTGAATGATTTTTTTAGACATAAGCATAAAGGAACTTTGAAAACCATGCAGAGGTCTCTCCCATTCTGTGCATCTGCTCCATCCAGAAAGTAATGATCATCTGCATGAGAAGTTAATGGCCATTAAAAATGGCCTCTCAGCAAGACTGTATTTTTATATAATTGAGATGAACCAGGGTCAAAATCAGTGGTAATCAGCACTAGCAAAAGAAGTACATCACTATGAGAAATAAGCTCAAATCATGTAGTGTACTGAAAAAAATCCAGCTCTTGGAACCAAAATGAATTATCTACTAGTGGAATTTTTTTAACATCTTGGTCATGAAAAGCTGAAGATAACTCTGGAGGATGGAGAGGTTATACCTGAATTCTTTTGCAGTTCTTTTTAGATGTGTGTAAGATATTGGAATTCAGAATTCTCTGGGTTTTTTACTATGAAGTAGGGCAAGTACTCAGAAAAATATTCTGAGGAAAAAAATTGCCTGTTTTATTTCAGATATAGATTCAGAATTTTTTTGATCAGTTGTGGAGTTATGCTTATCATTTTTGAGTGTGGATTCAGGGAGGCTTGGGCAAATAAATCCATACTCAGATTTAGAAGTGTTTGTGTATACTTAAATACTTGTTGCAGAGTGTGAAGTTGTTTATTAGCTGGTTCACTGAATCAGAAAAGGTCCATTTTACAGAAGCTCCTATACCATCTGATGATGCAGCCGTATCCTCTTTGGTGTCCCGTTGCTTTTGCTTTATGATCAAAACAGATATTGCAGGTCTTGGGAGTCATACCATGTCCCTGCAGTTGCTGCACTGTGGTGTGTGAGAGCTGGGGAAGAATCCTGTCCTTCCAGGAGAGAAATCCTTTCTGTGACCATGTTCCCTCTCCTGTCTGTGGTTTCTATGGAGGCAGTGCAGCGTAAGAAAGGGCAATGTTCTTGGGACACTGGAGATTAAGGAATCTCCTGGAGGAAAGTAAAAAGAAAATGGTACAAGGGCAGGTCTGTCTTTTTCTTACTGGGGTTTATTTTGGAGCCTAAGCAGAAACATGCTCTTGGCCAGACTGACCAAGTACAGCATAGTGGAAATCAAACCATTCAAACCAAATCAAACCATCAAAACAAAGTAGGTGCTTTACTATTCCATGCGGTCTGTGTCAAAAATTAAATACTAAAAAAGCGTGGTTTTTTCTGGATCTAGTATATAAAGTTAAACTTCTGGAAATGCCACACAAAAAAAGGTGAAGCCTGGCCCTTTTTACAGCCTTTCTCTTTCAAAGGGGTTACAGGCTGGTATTCTCCATTGCACCAAGGCCATTGCAGTGACCTGGGCAAACAGCTGCTCTGTTTGGAGAATGTTCAGCTTCCTACTTGTTGGTGCTTCTCTATTGACTTTTCTGGTGGAAGAAGAGGCTCAAGCATTCTTTAATTGTCATCAGGGACAGTGATTGATCACTCAGGAAGTGAGTTTAGCTTTGCCTGAAGGTTGTTGGGGACCAGGATCAGAGGCCCCATCACTGCAGGACTTGGGAGGCCTGGAACGTCTGGAGGGGAGGTGATGTGAAGAATGATTGAAAAATGGTGCAGTGAGTGGCATATATAGATCTGGAATAGAGTGTTATTCTGCTGACTTGAGGACTTCAACTTCCAGGAGCCTTTGCTAGTATTTTTGTTTACACTCTCCCACACAACATGCTCCATTTCACAGGGGTATTTCTCCTAGGATGTCGGAGATAAGCTCTTCAGGATTTTCAACTCCTCTTCTGCTTCAAATCAAAGTATGTTCTGAAGCACTCCCACATGTTTTCTTCTTTTTTTTTTTATGTGGTTCTGAAGCATTCTTTGGGCTGCGCTAACATGGAGGACATGCGTTTACCAACTCCCAGGAAAAGCAGAGAATCAATATATCTCAAAATAGGCAAGTATTCTGACCTTTTGATTATTGGGTGAAAAAAAAAAATTTTTTTCTGAAGCAGAAGTTGAACAATTCATTGCCAATTCTAACAGGGTTGCAAGACGGCAAGCAGAGAAAAAAATAAGGTATAAGACTTGACAGGAGCAAAATTAGGTGCTGACATGTCTCCAGGGTAAGATGACAAATTTTGCAAATGCCTGTATCCCTTGATTGTTGACACAGATGCTCACAGAAATCTTTAAGCACAAATTCTTCCTTCAATGAATCGTTAAATCTCTGCTAGAATTGGTAATATTTTGTGCTTATAGGGTTTATGCTATTTCCTTCTTGGCAGGCTTTAATAACTGCCTCTTCTATACTCCCAGGAAACATCAGGAGTTCTTTATTACAGCCTAGGAAATGCTGAGGCCTGTAGATAGGAGTCTTAAACATTTGTATTTATTCCCATTTATCTAGCCACAATATTAATGTTAAAGTACAGAGTAACCAAGAAGTTACAGAATAGGAAAGTACTGGAATTTTTAAGATCAATTTACTCAATCAAGCAGAATATGTCCTTGGACAAAGAGACTGATTTCTGACCAGCAATTTAATTCCAATTGTGAAGGATGCGGTAGTAGTTAATGGATACATGGCCTATGGAAAAAGGAAGAAATTTCTCCCTGGGTAGCAGTTAGGTTTACTACACCAAATATTGCAGTTTGTGAAATCCAGTCCCTGCAAATCAAGTGCAAATATTAATATTTGGTGTTAAATAATTTTCAGTGTTACCTAGTAACAGAAGACACAAGGCTCTCTGTTACGATATGATTATTTTGACTACTGGAGAAATGCCTCTGCCCAAACTAAGGTACAAATGAGACCATTTGCTGAAGTCAATTGTACAGATTTTATTCAACAGGAAACATGAGATAAGAGATAGAGAGAAATAAAAAAGAAGGATGGAACGGAGAGAGAGTGTCAGAGAGACAGAACAATTAGAAATATGGTCACCACCCCTGCGGATCCTGCAGCATCCCATTGGTCCCTCTTCACTCTGGTCTTCTTGGTGGTGGGGTCCTCTGAAACATAGACTTCCATGGGCTAATATACATTCATGTACTCATGGAGATGCCAAGTATCTCCCTTGTCGGGAGAGAGTTTTATCCTGTCTTTTGCTAAACTCTGAAACTGTTGCAACACTGAGTCATGTGCAGTTCTCAGACTGAAGGCCTTGGGAATGAGGCTATGGCTTGCCAGACCCAGCCAGAGCTGATTTTCAGGAGACCTGCTGAGTTTGCTTTCATTCATTCTTTTTCTCCCAGCCTGCTTTACTTCTTAGACCTGAGATAATTGAACAATACTACTACCTTTATTTTTTCCTCAAGTTCCTGTCAGGTGGCTTCACTCACAGTCCAAATTCCTGGAATCCAGGAGGCATATTTTTTGGGATGGTGATTCAGTTGTTGCAGATGAGCAGTTGCTTTTCTATAAAGCTTGCTATAGTGGGCAATGTCCTTCATTGATCTTAGCAATATTTGAACCATTAACCATTAATATCTCTCACACTCTCCCATTAAATTTAAATGCAATCATTCATGCAATTATAACCATTTATAATTCATCTTTTATGCAATTATACCCATTTATAATTAACCATGTATAAGTTATAATTAACCAGTTAAACTGCAAAATAATTACTTAATACAAGAAATAAAAAAAGACACAAGTATAGAAAGAAACAAGTAATTAACTAACTGTGAATGCATTTAAGATGGAAATTAATTAAAAGCTTTTTGTTCTGGGGAAAAAAGTCATTCTGGACCAGCTTCCCAACAGTACCGCAGTGGCAGCCAGCATACAATTATTTTAAGAGCTTTCCAAGATTATTACTCAAATAACTTGGCTGCACAAAATAGCAAAGGAATAATCTTTTATCTGTTAGAGTTCCTTGTCAAGCCTATAATCTGTGTATTTTGTTTCTTTACATTCTTCACAGGAATACATTTCTAAAAGAATAATACAGAATTACATGTGCTAAATAGTGCTAGGCTCTATTAACAAGGTTTCTTTGCAAAATTTGTTGGTGTCATATTGCTTTCAGAAGATTAAACATCTTCTTTTCTTGTAGAACAATACCTATTTAGTTAGAGCTATTTGGCATTTATTGCATTGTATTTTCCATTTTCTAACTACATCTGAAGAGAATAAATTCTTTCCCTTTGTTCTCTCATGCACAAAGCTTTCAAAAATAGAAAGAAAAGAGTACCATCAGAAAATGAAATAGAGTTCACCTTCAAAGTATTGCATGTGACTGAAAAGAAAATAATTCCATTTCATGGAGTGATGTATTTTCAGTGCTTTTTTTCTATCTGCAGATTTACTGTAATGTCAGAAAAATAACTTGAAATCTACAGCAAGGAAAAGGAGGGAAGATAGCTTTGCTTCCTTCTGGAACGTGTTATTACCAAATACTTTGAGTCCCTAGATTATTGGTTCATTGGATGCAGCACGAAGATTTTCTTTGACCTTTGACCTTTTGAGTTTCAAAAAACCTGAATCAGCAAAGCAAACGTCTCCAATCACAAAAATGCAAATAATATCAGTTTAGAAAAGCCCACTGGCCTTGAAATGCAGCTAGCTCAACAGAGAATGAGTATTACTAAAAAACAGGTACATGGGTTTGAATCACCAAGTGTCGTATATATTGCACCACTTTGGAAACCTTTGGGCTAGACAAAAAAGTAGGGAGAAATACTCTTTCATTTTTACTTTCAAGGAGTTCAGTCACATAACTAAGTTTATCAGTGGAACTAAGAAGACAATATTATCCATTCTGCTTGATACCTTTCAAGCTGCAATTAGATAACTGATATCTGATACAAGACATTAAACCACACAACCCCCAAATCTTATCTGAACTCATGCTAAAATTTGTACGTTTGACAAGATCTGAGGAATTCAGGTGTGAAAATGTCCACTTTGAAAATCAGCTATGTAATTTTCAAAGGCTTGTTCAATCTGCAAATCTGTCTAAAAGTGTGATTTGTGCTGAATGAGATGTTCGCAGTTTAATGTAAAACACAAAGAAGTTCCTGGAAACTGAGTGCATATAATGATTGCATTTCCCACTCCTAGTGCCTCCCATCCTAAAATAAGTTTTATGTAGGTTGAAAGAGGTTTCTGGGGTATGCTGACCCTTCCTGGGTGCTGAGGTTGGTGAGAGACCTGACTACCTTTGTAGATATGACAAGCATATGAAATTTACATATCCAACTCTATTTTGCTCATTGCTAGTTCTCTTTTATTCCTTTGATTGCAGCTACAAATTCAGCAGTCCATTATTCCACAGCATTCACCCTCCTCTGGCAGAAAATCTTCTAGAGAGCTTCCCTAGAATCTAGGGAATAGATAAGCAGATAGGGAAAATTCATTGAGACTGCAGAAGGGATTGTCTAAAAGCTACCTTGAGGACTCAAGTAAGGCTTAAATGATATAAGATGTTGAATAAGAGATCTGTGTTGGTCTATAGGAGATGACTGAAATTTTGAAAGCAACGTGAAAGTCTTCAAAATACCTAAAGCATTTTAAGAATGATACTGATGTTACGGAACCCTTACTTCTTCACATTTTGAGGGCAACAAGACATTTTCATTAAAAAAAAAAAAAAAAGAGTTATTTTCTAAATTATCAGTGAAGGTGAATTGTCTTTCATTGAGTTGCAAAATGCATCTTCAACTTCATAACTGTATATCAGCATGCTGTACTATTCAGTGGTTGATATAATACTATACATGAATTCAGAAAATCAGTGTTAGGAGCAAATAACATGCAAGTAATATTCTAATTCTCTAATAATATTAGCAGAAATAGGAAAGAAAGTGTGTGCATAACAAATACTTGGAAATTTTATTTACATGCAGAAATATATACACATACATGCCATAGCTGATATCTGTTTAAGGATTGTCTTGTTATTGCGTGTGTTTTCTGAAAATTTGTGGTAATATAATTCAGTCAGATATAATTCTTGGCATACCTGTTCTTAATATTGTAAATTCAACATAAAATACAGAAAATATCTGCATTTTACCGGTCTTTAAAAATGAAGTTTGCTGTAAGTTGTTGTCCATGATCTGGAGAACATAATAATATAGAGAAGGACTTTGCTATGTCAGCAAGTGCTGAGTTATAGCAGTTGTTCAATAAATTTTTCTAATCCCCAGCCTTCCTACAGAGTGCTTGTGGCTGAAACAATTACAGCTATTTGGTATTGTTCAGCTGCTCCTCCCAGTGTTCATAAATACAGTCGTGTGTCCACACAAGGCACAACCAGTGAGTGCTGCACCTACAAAACTGAGAGAAAGACTGAGATGCAGATTTTTCTGTGTGGCTCCATGCCTTAAGCAGGACAATTCTCATTATTAGCATGCATATGTGTGTTAACAAGGTGTGAGAGATATCACGTGCAACCTGACTGCACTTATTTTCTACTAATGGAGAGTTCCCTTTGCTGGATCTTTCATTTGCCTTTCATTTGTGAGTGTGTGGCACAGAAAGGCGGTGAAGAGCAGGGGTCAGAGGGTGTCCATGGGAGTAGTGCTCTCAAGGAGAGATCCACTGTACCGAGTGCAGTGGCCCGTGGTACATCCTGCCTTTCTCTGTAAGACAACGTGGAACAGCCAGAAACAGCTTCTTGGTATGTGGAAGGTGATGAGGAAAAGCTGAGGGAGCTGGGCCTGTTCAGTCTCAGGAAGAGGCACTGAGAGGGGCCCTCATCCCTGTCTGTGAGTATCTGCAGGGAGGTGCCAAGGGGATGGAGCCAGGCTCTGCTCAGTGGTGCTGAGCAATAGGACAGGAGGCAACGGGCAGAAAGTGATGCACGGGGAGTTCCACCTGAACATGAGGAAGAACTCCTTTACTGTGTGGGTAACTGGGCACTGGAACAAATTGCCCAGAGAGGCTGTGGAGTCTCCCTCACCAGAGATATTTGAGTCATCTGGACCCAATCCTGTGCAATGTGCTCTGGAATGACCTTGCTTGAGCAAGGAGGTTGGACCAGATGACCTCATGTGGTCCTAACCAACCTTATCTATTGTGTGATTCTGGGATTAAAACACAGATGAGAATAAGGAGACTGAAGGGTTAGATATTATAACTGGAAGAGAGGAAAGAGTCTAGACAAATATCTTCAGGCTAGAGAGGGAAATTTAAGAGGTAAATTCAAATAAATTCTATGAATTGATATGAATATGAAGCCTATGAATTCATATAGATTTCAGAGTTGTTGCCTATTATTTTCATTCATTGCTGAGAAAGAAGAAGGAATTAAGTGATTTAAACTACACCATGGGCAATTTAATTAGATACCAAGGCAAACTTTAATAGGACAGCAGACAAAGTCCCCCTTGCATTTCAGTCCTTGCAAATATGTCAGGCTAGAGATAGCACCCAGCTGTCCTTGCCTGTAAAGTTCTTGTCCTTGTTGATAAAGGTATCTGGCTATGGATGCTTTGGTGTAATCACTAGGTGGAGAGACTTCCCTGCTCTTTCTTGTCATGCTGCTTTGCCTGGTGGCTGACAGCCTTTCCTCCTACCCAAATATCTTCATCAGCATTTATTTGCTCATCCAGAAGAGCAGAGACAGGATAATAGTGACTCCCCAAATGCAGAGAATGCAATTTTGAGTGCTTCTTACATGGGCTATGTAAGGAGTAAAGGTAACAGGCTACATAAGTAAACCCTAAAAAAATATTTCTTTACCAAATATTTCAGGAAATATACAAGCTCTAAATCTCACTTGATATTGTTATGGATAATGACAAGATATTTCAGTTGATGACATGCATATATTTAGATGCATTGTTTCATCTGGCTGAGACTGGTCACTGATCTTTTGTCCTTACAGATACTGCATCTTTAAACAAAAATTGTCACTGACCAACAATCTACTGATAAGCCTGTGAATGGAAATCATGCTGAGTAAGAATGAGAGATGGAGAAATAAGATGTCTGTCCTTTGGTGATTCAAGTTTATTTTTTGCTGTCATAAATTCTCCAAAGTTCTCCCTCCACATTATTTTTTTTAATTAACTGAAGCAAATAATTAACTGAAGCAAAATTTTCCTTGGGAGTTTTTAGAGGCCAAGAGACCTTCATTGTTAGGGGCTTACAGTGTTGGGGCAAAAATGTGTTACTAATGCTGCAATGATGTAAAAGGATCACTCACTTGTCTATGTGCAGGGCTGGTCTTTCAGTTTTTGCTCTCTTTTGTTTTCTTTTCAATAATTGATAAAGACTTCTCACACCCTCAGCCCCTGTAGCTAGCAATTACTCATTCTGTTTTGCTGCCTTTATCTTTTTTTTTTTTGCAAGCTTTAACTCATTTTATGTAGTCTTCATTGGTTCCTTCCCTTTATCCCTTCTTCCCCATGATTTTTCAGCTGTTCTTGAAAAGTCATGTATTTCACTGCTAATTGATTGCATTTCCTTTCAGCGAGACTATAGTGTGTTAATTAGTGCAGCAATCACACCCAGATATTCTAAGTGTCTCTTCTTGTCATAGCCGCATCAGCTTTTTATGTAATTATTTTCATCAAATTTTTAATTTGAAATCCAGTAGCTGTGTGAAACTCTCTGGGACCATTCCATGAAGCTAAAAATTCAATTGACTGCATTAGCCATGCTAATATCTTGGGCTGGGTATGAGCCCTGCCATATTCAGCATTCTGTCTAGAGTGTTAACCCCCTTTCGTGAACCTGTGAGAGCTCACACTCTCATTTTATTTAAAAATCAAATCAGTTTCTCATCCTTCTTGGTCTAGATGAAAGCCTAAAATATGTAGTGCCTGTGGAGTCCAATCCCAGAAGGCAGAAAACAACTGAAAACATAATTTTTAAATGTCACAATGCTGAAGTAATTCTTGTGGGCTTTTTGGTCTTCCTAATGATTGTTGGATGTTGGTAATTGCTTCTGATCAGCAGCCTTGATGCTTTGCATCCTCAATTCGTTGACACAAATTGTTCTTTAGTGCAGGAGTTTTGGAAATAGGGAAAGGTTGAACAGTTTTTCTTGATCTGATGGTGCACAACATTAAGTAAAATTATAAACCCTTGCATAACCATTTTAGGCTTTAGACAGATCTTCCTCTGAACCTATGCTTCCCTACTTCTGAATACCCCTGGTAAAGAGTATATTGACAAAGAAACTAAAGAATTAAGCATCCTATAAAATCCATCCATCTTATGATCTAAATGACTGATGCTGCCTTTAAATTTGTGTCAGAACATACCACAGTAATGCAGTCTTATTCTCTGTCTGTCTCCAAGTACAGGCACTTAACATGTTCAATAGAGTTCACTGAGTGGGAAATTTTCATTAGTATCATGAGTACCAAGAATCCAAGAATAAGGGAAGGAAAATTCAAGATTTAATTGCATTGTTAAATAAGAAAAAGCATCTTGCAACATAAGAATATCTTCAGAGTATTTTTGACTATTAGAACTAAAATTTTGTGCTTGGGGCTGTTTTGACCTCAGTAAGAAAAACCACATTTTCTACCTCACTATAGAAAGATCTTTTTTCTCTTCATCACTCCCCATTCAAGTTAAAAACTGAAGAACTGCTTGCATTAAAAAAAAATGTGGGAAAAGTATAATCAGCTTTAAATTCAGGTAATTGACAGTGATCTATTATTCTGTCCTATTATAAAGAAATCTCATTGAGATTATAAAAACAAGTAAAAATTTTTTTAAGGAAACCTTTTAAATTTCACTTTTTTATTATAGGACCATAAACCTGGGTGTTAAAGGGATGATGTTTTGTTGCATTTAGGAGCTGGTAATAGATTTCTCTTTTGATTTCATGCTAATGCTAAGAATTTCTGGATGGGTTAATTAGCTAATCCCTATAAAGTCTACCTTTTTTCATGCAAGTATACGATAATACCTCTAGAAGAAACCTCTCAAATGAGTGCCTTTCAACTTAACTAACAGACATTAAATGAGCCTGTTCATAAAAAGGAAGTCACAGGGAACAGTTTGAAATGCATTACTTTAGAAACTTTGCAAGTGTCTAGAACAATTTTACAGCTTCATAAGTCTTCAAGGTCACGCGAGAGAGCTTAAGGCTTACAAAAGTTGGAGGGAGCAGCTGCAGTTTTTGAAAACAGTAAAGGCAAACTTGAAACATAGTTTTATCAAAGCTTGGCTGTTTTCCTATCACAGGCGGTAGAACGCCACTAATCTCTTCCTTTTGTTTAAACAGATGCTATTTGCTTGGCAAGTAGCTGAATTTTAAATGCAGAAAATTATTATACAAGGCGAAGAATTTTGACTGGAGGTTAGAAACAGAAGGTTAAGTTCAGGAGAAAATCTTACTTTCTCTGACATCTTCCAAGCTGTGTGACGAAAGTTTTCCTTTACATTGGGAACTATAAATTTTGATATTTTTCAATATGAAGAGGGTTGGCTTGGTTTTTTTTAAAAAAATAATTTTAGTTTCCGAATAAAATGACGGTATTCAAGTAGTAAGTGGTCAAACCCTTTGTATATATTTTGTTTGCATGATTGCATTTGATATTTGTGAAATACTAGAAAGCATAATTCAGAGGATCACAAATTCTCTGTCTCCCTTTGGTGTATCATTGTACAGTTCTTTTTTATCTGCACAGCTCATTTTTACTCTAGCTAAGTCAGGTTAATCAGCATTCATGACATGGTGGCACAGGGGTTTTTGGCCCATTTATTGCCTATAGCAAAGCTCAGCCATTTTTCCTCATTTTTTGAGGCTGGATTGGAAATCTTATGAAGGGTGGCAATCCCTCAGATGGATCTCAGATAGTGTCCACAGCTTTCTTCTAAGCCATCCAAAACGTGTGAGCAGAACGGCATGGAGTCCTGATGCAATGCAAAGCTTCTGGACATTTCTGTTGTGACTTAGGCAAGAAGATGATGCTTTGTATTGCACATGGAGTGATTAATCAGTTCCCAGTAATGGTTAGATAATGTGTCAATAGCTGCTGTTTTTGAAATCAGCAGTGACCTGATGTAAAAGCCGGCTCCACCTAAGCATACGTGTTTTTTCTCAGAACATGCAAAACACATGTTGCTGGATATGATTTGGAGATATGGGTCTAATCTGATCTGCTCAGCTCAAGAAGGGGTTTGCTTTTATGGCTGAGGAATAAAGGTTATTGCTGAAGCAAGTTTTGCCTCTAGCTCTTCAACTTCTCAGATCCAAACACAACAGATGGTACCTCTTGCAATACAGTATCTCTTTAACATCTTGCTGAGTTTTTGGTTCGGTAGGGGCTCTCAGCAGTGATTTCTGCAATGCTCTGGTTTGTTTTTTTTCCCTTTTATTGAGTGGCTCTCATTTCTGTCAAGACATAACATATTTAGCCAGTTATGGCTGCCAAGATCACTAACAGAAGTGATTCCGTAACGCTTCCAATTTTAAAGTTGATGTCTTCTTAGTACTTTGTTACCAGAAAGCAAAGAAAAAACCCTAATTCCCTGTGCTCTCACCTTCATTGTGTATTCTGCTGTGTCCCAAGATACATTTTCTTCACTCCCTGTGTTCCTCTGCTTCTCCTGTTAAGAACTGATTATTGAGAGATGCCTCTGCCTGAATTAAGGTGCAAATGAGACCATATGCTAAAGTCAATAGTATAGATTTTATCTAGCAATAAAATGTGAGGTAGAGAGAAAGAAACTAAAGCTAAAATACATAAACAATGAAAAGCTTGGAACAATCTGGAGATTGAGGGAGAGAGAGAAAGAAAAAGGTAAAGATACAGAATGAGTAAAGTAGTGGCTCCAGGAGTGTCCCTTACTGATCCTTCTTTACCCTTGGATTCTTGGTGGTATAGATCCCCAGATTGTTCCAAGCTTTTCATTGTTTATGTATTTTAGCAAACAAAAGAATTAATGCTCATTGGCTACACAGTTCTCTTATGCTATTAGTTAAATGATTCTCTCTCCTATAAGGCTAATTAGTCTGTCTGCTTGGTCTTTCTATTGAGTCAGTGGGTTGTGAATTTCTCCCTGCCAAAACTAACTGCCTTTTACTCAGTCCCAGCTGATTTTAGCACCATTGCTGAGTTGGCTTTCCTTGTTGCTGCATTCTTAGTGTTTATTATCAGTGATACATTCTTCTCCCCAAGAGTTGTTAACCTCCCCCTAGACCTGAGATAACACTTAGACAATAGTATCACCTTTATTTTATCTCAAGCTCCCACCATGGTGGCTTAATTTGCAGTCCAAGTTCCAAGTATCCATAGAAGCATATTCAGGGGTGGGGCTTCAGTGGTAGTTTCTGGGCACAGGTGCCACCTGTCCCATAATTTGGGGTGATCTTTGTTTGACTGTTACGTGTATTAGCAGTTGCTTCTTTATGCAGTTTGCCACAGTGGGGATTTTTGTCTGGGTACAGTACTCAGGATGTGATAGCCAGATCTGGCTTTTGCCAGGCTTGGAGTTAGCACCATCCTGTTGCTCCATTCTGTGCCTATCTCACAGCAAAGTCCTTCTGTGGCCTTAACAGTGCTTGAGAAAGGCAACGGTGATCTTTAAGTCTCTAACCTCCCACAGGTAGACAGCTGCTCACACAATTCAGGAACAGAGATGTTTGTGATGACGTTGGGGAAGGTTGGCAGCAGAAAGGTGGTGCATTTTAATTCTTGAATTTGTTCTTGCTGTGCAGGTATTTCATCCTTGGCACAATTCCACCTGTACAGCATGTTAACTTTTCCTTGACTGACTCTTATTTGGCAGAGGCTGTAAACAGCTTAAAAAACAACAACAAAGGAATGGATCCCTTGTTGCTCTGCTTCTGACATTTCTGTCACATACTGAGGGATTGCAGCAGGAGAGTGAGATGGGAGAGACGTAACACTTTTGAAATTATTTGTCTACTGTTACTGGAGATAATTTTTGAGAATTATTTTGCTACTCCTTGTATTCCATTTATTGGGTTCTTCCTCAGGTTTTCAGTGCTTGCTGTCAGATTGTTCATTTTTAGGAATGGAGGTCTTTCACTGTGATTTTTTTTTTTTTTTTTGAATGTTAACTGTTGGTGGTATTGTATTAAATGCAAGTGGTTAGTTTTCCTTTTGTAAAACAAATGTGAGGAGTAATTTGTAGGAAAATAAAAGTGAGACCCAGACCTTTTCTTTCCCCAGTTAGCCTTACTTTTTGATACCATACACTATGAGAAGGAGCCAAAAGCAGTTTTTTTTCATCTGCCTTCTCGAGGTTTATTAGGTACTGTGCTCAGCATAGTCGTTAGATAAAAATCCTGAGTTAATTTCCTTTTGTCTATCTCCAAGGACAGGTTGTCACTCCTGCTGTTTACTGATAAATTCTTTTTGAGGTGTGTTCTCACAGTGAGCGTCAGAGGTACTACTCTAAAACAACATTAAGTAAATATTTCTGTTTGTCAGCTTATGAATTCACCTGAAGTGAAACTCAGCAACAGGAGACATTTGTCTCAACATTCCCTCATTTCCTATATTTTTGAGATTTAATATGCTGCAGTAGTTTTTCTTACATTGTGATACCTTAAGCTCTACCTTAACAGGAATTAACAAGGAGGGAGATAGTTTATGAATATACCTTCACCAGGTTGGGGTTGCCTCTGGGAAGAACAGCTATTGATAAAACTATGTTTCTAATAAAATATCTCATGAAATAAGAAGCTGCTCTAGGTCACTGGGGACAGCTCTTGATAGTATTCTGATTTGCCCTGTAACCTGTCTCTGATAACGCCATGACTTTGGACAGCCCTGCAGGATATGACTCTGATTTATGGATCCTTGCATCGCTGTGAGCTTTGGTCTCCAGCTGGGCTTTTCTTACCTGGATTGAATTTTCCACAGTCAGTTCCTGAGCATTACCAGGCTCCTAGGGGTTTTTTGGTGGGTTGTTTGTTTCTAACAGCTGTAAGTAAATTTGCTGTTCGTGTTTTTAATATAGCCCTTGATGCTAGTTTACTTGCATTGCCTTGGTAGTAGTTTCCTTAAATATCTGACCAGTCTGTCAAGGGATCCACATTCATCCTTTAATGCTGTGCAGGTTGCTATCACTTCTCTGGTACCTTTTCCATCCTGAGTGATCATATCCCTTTCCAGTCTGTACTGCCTTCAGAAATGTATTCTAAAAAACCTGTATAGAATACTAGTAAAATAAATGGTATTATGTAATATTATAATGTAATAATATCATATTGCATATAATTGTAAAATAAGATTATATAAAAAATTACAGAAAGAAAATTTAGCTATACCTAAGATCTGATTTTTGCTTCAGATTTTGTGTCAAAGATACTCATGGAGTCTTTGCTTATGGCTACACTATGCCTCAGGAATTTTCATCCTAAGGTTCAATTGCTCTCTGAACTGCATGCTAGATATCCTACCTGCTATTGCAGTCTCCTAGAAGAAATTAAATCTCCAAATTCCTGAAAAGGTTTCCAATGTGGCTTTAGGGACAATACTGTCATTTATACATATGTCATTCAATATATGTAGATGGATACCTCTGGTGTACCTCAGTCCTTAAGCTTTAGGGTTTACCTCTCCTACAGGTTGCAGTCCTATGATGTTTTGGGGTGTGCCTCTGCCTTGGGCCTCCTTGTCTTCACAGAAAAGGATTATTGCACTTAGGTTGAGTTCTTCCAGCAAAAGACAGGGGGCTGGAGGACTTTAAGAATGACAGAAAGGTAGTAAAGGCTTGGAATCTTGAAAAGTGGAGGTAGAGCTCTGCAGGTTTTGCTGGGTTTAGTCTGACAGTTCATCCCCACCTGTTTGCATAGGGATGTACTTGAGGACTTGTGGTTTTGGGGTATTTGCACAAGTAAGGGCATGGCCTGGTGGCTCTTCTTCAAATGAAGCCTTAGCTTTCAGTGCCAGTTCTTTTCTCAGCTTGTCTTATAAGCTCCATGGTTGCGTATTTCTTGCTCATTTTCTCTCCTCTGGAGCATATTCTCCTTCTGACTCAGAGGACTATTTTGGAAATTGTATGAAATTGTGAATTTCCTTATTTTTTTGTAGGTTGAAATGCTCCTGTGGTAGATAAGGTGTCTTCTTTATATGCCTTAGCTACTAGTACCTTACTGAGGAGGGACTGTTCCCTGCTTTGTGATCCAGTGTGTGTTGAAAGAGACATCAAAGGAAACAGAGACAGGTTCCTTTTTGCAGGTGTCGTGGGTTCTCTCTTTATTGTGGGACGACCTCCTCTTTTATACAGAAAGTCAGAGGCCAGTTTGATTGGTAATACAAAAGGTAAACCTTTCTACCAGTTGGTCATCCCAGAGGGACATCAGAAGAAGGTCCGTCTCATAAGAAAGAATGTAAACATACTTATATTTACAAAACATTGTTCTTCCGTTTACCAGAAGAAAGCCTGGGAAAGAACCTTTTTTTAACATCAACACGTTCAGCTAGAAAACTCAGGACTACACAGTGTGTACCAGGAAAAAATATCTGCATCCATTGAGCCTTTTAATGCCTCACAAACTGTTAAATGGATGAGTATTTTTCCTGCAGATGGAAAAGTAGTTTCATACTGGTACTTCTCTCTGACTAGTGGTTCAGATGAGACAGAGGTTTCTGTTCTTATATGTTCTGCCATTTCTTCCATTTCTGCTGGAGTGGGTTCTGATAAATGCTAAAATAATTGGATTTGAGGGGATTAGCCGTCGAAAATGTTTTTGACTTTTAACTCGGGTGATATTCCTTGGTATGGTGATATGATTTTATCATTATGCTCTGATATGATTTTCATAGAAACAAGGCTTACATAGTGGTGTTCTTTAGCGTGAGCATTAAGCCAAAGCCTATTTAAATCAATAGTAAGTCAGTGTCTGACTTAATGAATCAGGACTGAATAAACAAATTAATTTTCAGTAGTCAGGAACTCCTTTTATTCTATTACTGTTATTCACTTAATGGTAATATGTGTTTCGAACAAACACATAATGGATTTTAGAGATCTCTCCCACTCTTCCCTTATAGTGGCCTGGGTCCAGTTTCCAGATTCTGTGCCATATCTGCATTCCCTATAACTCTGGTTTCAGTTGTGCTGACCCTCCCATTGAGGTCATATGCGTTTCAAGTAGCAGCAGTTGATATGCATATCAACTCTAAATGTCCTGATCTATGTCAACATTTTCCCTCTTTATTCAGCCTTTTCACAGAGAGGATCTAATAGAGGTGACCAAGACACCAATTTATTTCCTTTGCGGAACTGAAGCCAGTCTTCCTGAGCTGTCAGATTGCCAATTTTCTGTGTGAATGACTTTTAAAAGTCACTGAGATTCAGAGAGTAGATGATTTCTGACCAATTTTTATATTTATAAGGCAAGGTTAAGAGCTTGATAGATTCAGTTTCAGCAGGTTCCATCTTAGATGATGTGTCCAAAAGAAGGGGTTATAGTATGATAAAGAATAGAATTTCCAAAAAAGTAAAGAATAGAATAGAAAGCCTAAAGTCATTACTTACAACCCAGACAATGTTCTCCCCCAGTAATTAAAGAAAAAACACACAATATCAATTACACAAATATGTCCTTTTTTATGCCCAAGAACAGTTGATGAGAAAGGGAAACAACACAATAATAAAACTTAAAAAGCTGTACCTGATTCAATTGACCCTGCTCTTACTGTCAGTGTTCAAAAGTAGCAGTATTCATCAACGCTTCTTTTCACCTAATATATACTTTGCATATAATTTGTGCAAAAGGGCTACAACTCCCAATATCTCCACTTAAAGATAAGGTATTTATAACACTGGGCATAAGCCTGCAGGCTTACTCAACCCTCATATTTAGCAGTAATTGTGCAATTCATATCAGTGGTATAACTTAAATTTGGGCCCTATCTTTTTGTTGGTCAGTACAGATTACTGCAGCCTCTTCTGGAATCACGTACATAGTCGATCCTGCATTATTTAAAAATAAAAAAGAAGCTAAGGGTTTTACTTGTTAAAGAATAGTAAGTTGTGAAAAAATATATGGAATTATTTATTTTGTGATGACATCTACAATTTAAAAAATACCTGACTTTGCTTTTTGTAGTAGCCTTACATAACATTTTAGACACATTTGTCTGACAGTGTTTCAAAGACACAATAATCAGAATTGCTAGATACAAGGGAAGTATCAAACTTCATAACACATTTTCAAGGCAGACATTCAGTTTGCAAGCAATTAATTTCCAAAGATTTGTTTATGAGTATGATTTTCTTTGTGAGGAATACTTTTGCTATTTATATTCCTTGAAGCCAGCACAGATAATCCTCATCCTTCCACCTTAGAACTTGTGTTAATTTCAGCCAAAATATTAGAAGTGCTCTGGATAGCCACAAAACCTCCCTATTTTTAAAGAATGAGAATGACATTTCAGAAGGTAACTCTTGGAGGTAGGCAGTTAGAGGGAAGGAACTGTACATAACTCTTTTCAAGCCAGAGATTTTCCCTTTAAGCTATTGTCTAAATGTCTCATTTAGCAACATTTCATCACCTTCTGCTTCCTTTGTTCAGATACTGAGGAACTGGAATCCTTTGTCAGCTTTCTGTGATTGTCAGTTTGTTAATATAAAAACCAGACAGACCATTGTGAGTGGCTAGTTTGACCTCTTGTGTATCAATGTGGCAGTGAAATTTAACTTTAATTGTGCCACTAATTCCAGCTGAGCTATTGTTTACAGTTTAGTGTGACATCCAGCCTTTATTCAAAGACTTTGTGATGGAAAACCCAGCATGTCCCTGGTGAAGTAGATCCCAAAATGTGTTACTATTATTAAAAGAATTATGTATCTTATTTCTGCATTTTTTAAGATTCAATATGATGCCTGTTTTTGACCCCCAGAGGCTGTGCCCTGGCATTTGCTCGTGTGAGTAGGGAAGTATCAAAATTTTCTTTCCATGCAAGGGTTAAACAAGTTTGATGTTGCAGTCAAAAAGCTCCATTTCCCTCCCTCCCTCCCTCCCTCCCTCCCTCCCTCCCTCCATCCCTCCCTCCCTCCCTCCCTCCCTCTTTCTTCAACCTGAGTCAGAACAGCATAAATTTCATCCTTATGTATTACTGTGGTATGTTCTTGCTGTACAAGAACATTGTTGGACAAGATTTCACGAGCTAATATAGTTTAACTTGAACTTTTAAAAAGATGGGAAGCCCTTTGAGAAGCACTGAAATAATTAGCACAGAAAAAGGTGTTTTCACAAATGCTTCAGGAACTGATGAATCCACATCACTCTCATAGTTCATAGCTCTTGAGTAGAGATCACTTTTGGAAACTCCTCCACTGTGAAACATGTGGCAGGGGAGGAAGGAAGGATACACTTGCATTGCCAGAAATAATGTATATTTTTATGTTTTCATTAAAAAAAATAATCTGGCAGTTATGGCAGTGAAACATGACAGGAGTTGCTTTTCTATTCATTCACTGTTATAGGAGCAATTGTGCATCTGTGCTGAATAACTATATTTTCATGCCTGTTATAGATCTGTAGTGCTGAAAAGGATGTGAAGAAATTACTTGCTTCTTCCCTTCCCCAAAGACAGGATTAAACACATTTATACTATTCCTAATGTATATTAATTGTTCAATCAGTTTTTAAAAATGTTTGGTGATGGGAATTCTTCTATCTCTGAAGACAATTCACTCCAGTATTTTACTCTCTTGACTGTTAACAATTATTTTAAAGAAAAATTTTCTATAATGCTCTCAAAACTCTATGGCTATTGAACAGGGTGGATGAAATGTGTTTCTGTGTGTTAAGGAGCATTGTGGTTTATAAAGTCTATTGGGACAATTGAAGGCTACCACTTCCTTTTCTTTACTATGTACAGTTGTAAAAAATACATTTTTTTTTTTTTTTGGAAGTGTGCCTTTTATCTTCCTGGCATGGTTGTTAAAGTCAGTAAAAACTTAGTAGGGATTTCATAATTATCTATATTTGCACCTGGGTATTTTTACCCTCCATATCCTTCAAGATCCAGTAACAGAAATAAAATGGCAGTTGTTATAATTATTTTCCATCACTGTCACGATGAGGATGCACAGTTTCATTGTAGTTGGTGAGGTGGCTGTATGTTTAATGAGACAGTCTGTTATATTGGCTCAGTGAATATGAGATTTCCTTCCCTGCGCCAGGAAATCTTTCATGGCAGAGCAGCACGCTGGATTCACATGAATATCTGATAAGTTTGGAGTGTTTCTTGGGTGCATATTAAAAAACAACCCCAAAACCCAATGAAAAAGCCCCACTTCTGACTGTTATGGTTGGACAATGTCTGGAAGTTTACTGAGGTCACGGACCTGGTTAGCATTGGTTGTGTGATCAGTGTTAGCATCCAGAACACAAGGCCTGCCTCAGATGGGCAGTGGTTGTAGAGAAACCCCTGGCACATGGAGCTGTGGAAGTACAGACTGTGACTCCTCCCTTCAGTAGTTTTACAGGTCAGGATAATAACTTTGGTTTCCCAGATCCACCTGTCATGAAGACTCAGCTGGTTCAGTATCTCCATTGGCACTGATGGATTTTCACCACATGCACTAAAGTTTTTTGAGCTCTCTTGATTGGTAGAACTGGGGGACTGTCTGAGGCCTTTGCTTGGCAAATCATACCAAAACAAAAAGAAAAGTAATACAGAAGAAATTGGACAATGGATATGTGGTAAGATCTGTGCAGAAAGGAACACTTCAGCATCATTCTTTTCCACATATTGCCTTGCTAGTACTGTGTGAATAAATTGAAATGTGTATTTTCCTCTCCATGACTGGTCTTGAAATTATATTGTATTTTTTTTTTCTTTACTTGCTTTATGTAGAGTTTTTAACAGTATGCATTATTTCCAATTTTCCTGGTGGTCTGCTGGATAGGAGGCAGAAAAGGCAAGGTTTTGGATACCCAAAAACTGTGGTGAAGTTTATAGATGGAGCTGGTAAAAAAGGCAGCAAAGCTCATGTGGTGGAAATAATGGATTATTTCTATTAGAAGTATTTTTTTAATATGAATAAAATTTCCCAAATTATTTCACTCAAGTAATTTATTCAGAAATAAGTAAAAATGCTATTGTAATATTTTTCCACTTTTTATGCTTATCTCTGTGCTTGGAGGATTTTGTGAATTTCCCAGCTAGAGCCAGATGTTCTATGAGATTCTGAAATATTCTTTACTCTAATCTCTTTCATGTTTACAACACTTGTATGAGAATAGATGTGGTAAGATCAGAAACAGGTTCACACCTTTAAATCTCTAAAAGTCCCTATATTCTTTCCTCATAAGCCTCATATCCCTCAAAACTTGCACTTTTTGCTATCTTCTAAGTTAGAAATCTTTTGCCCACTGTTTTTGATATTTATATTTCTGACAACTAGACCTTCCCCATTTATTCCTTCAGAAATCCATCAGGTGTATGTATTTTTCCTTATCTTTGGTATGCAGCAGCTTGTATGACTGTTTTCCCTAAATCCTGTTTTTCAGATAACCTGGTTTTTGTTTTTCCCAAGAGTCTCTTTAGTCTTTTTGTGCCTTGTTTTCCCCATCTTTTTTTTTTTTTTTATTATTTTTTTTCTTGTGTCAGGATATATTTTCTATCTTGCAGGACATGCTTATGGAGAACAGATGTTCTACTTTCCTGTGTATTTGTGGTCACTAGATGTATACAGGACCTCAAATCCTTCTGCTCTTTGCTAGATTTAAGTGAAATACTTAAGGCTCAGTTTTCCCTGAGACATTTAATTATAAAATGAAGTAATCACTATGGTCATGTGAAAGGCATGTAGTGGCCAGCTAGTTGCTTCCTGGTGGCAAGTGAAAAGTGGATGAATTAAAAAATTGACCTCTTGGGCTCTCACTAACAAACCAGCTTAGGTAAACATGGGAGTACTCCAGGCAAGTGCAGGGCTGAATTCATGTTGCTGACACATAGAATTAAATTGTTTGTGTGCATGTGAACAAACTCACACTGTTATAAGACAGATTTGAGACATGAGTCTCAGTGATTTGTCCTACTTCTGAAGTGTCTAGAACCATCAGAAAGACCTCTTAGAAAACAGCTTACAAAAATAAAAAGGTGTTGGTGTTCCTTTAATCTCTTATGGTACTTCTTGAAGAAAAAATGGCAACGTTTGGTGCTGCTGATTATTAAATTTTATTGTATGGATTTCAGGATTTCAATTTTAGTTTGTAGTTCAGCTTCTATTTAAGGGGACGTATACATGTAAACCAAGGAAGTTCTGCTGCTTAATCTGCTCACAATTCCTAAAGCAACACAAAATTCTCTTATGAGTCCTATATTTTTCTAAGCATTCTCTGGCAGATACAGTGCAACATTTTTACTAATGCTTTGGAAATGGCCTTTTCTTCATCTGCATATCTGATTTGTTGTTTTGCCACATCATTCTTTGCAGTGTGATAAAATTTTAATAATTGAAGAACTGACACCTTCCATTCTTATTAGGAAAACATTCTTTCCTAGGAAATAATTAATGACACTTTCAGACAAGTCATACACATAAAATGAGGGACGAAAAAGTGCTTCTTGTCTGAGAAAATGGGATTTAAAAAATTATTTTTTCTGCTATGCTGTGCCTGATGGGGTCTCCTGGCTTAATGAGTTAGCATTTTCTATACCAATTTTCAGGCAGCTTTACTCTAAATGTGCTGTGATGAGAGATTGATGAATCAGTATATTATGACTTGCATCCCCCCAAATTAAGTGCTGACCAATGGCATTAAACCACAGCTCTGCACAATTGACAGTGAGCACTCAATACTACCCCAGTGAGGGCTTGTCACCAAAAAAAGCCACCAAAGTCTGCCAGTTCTTTACTGATGGCAAGAAGCATGCAAAGAGAGGGCCAAATGCAGAAAGATGGATGCACAGGAATTATCTGTGGAACTAAATTTCTAGAGAAGTAATTTGTATTCATTTTTCTTGGCAGGCCTGGCTGGCATGCTCTTCAGTTCTGCTTCATATAATCACAACTGCAGGGAATTGTCCCATTGTGAGTGTGCGATATTCCTTCTGTTTGCAGAGATGGGCACAGTGAAAGCTACAGCACTGCATAAGTAATTAAAACTCCTTGGTGTTCAACAAGAAACTTCACTGACAGAATGCTAAGAATAATAATTACATAGCCATTGTACAAGCAAAAAAGTTCTAAATTAAATTAAATTAAAAAATATAATGTCCTCTGCCAGTATGTTGTTATGCAATCAGCACAACCCACTTCTTGAGCAATCCAGGGAATGTAAGAAACTCATGTCATGATTGAGAAACAGCCATGTGGCTAGCAAATTTGTTACCTGTGGCTAGGCACCTTTGGTGGTGTCTGGTGCAATTTGATAGGTTAAAGTATACGTTTTGTCTGAATTTTTTGAAAAGATGAGCAAGCAAATACACATCTAAGCAAACCATTATTGTATGCTATCCTGCAATTTTACCCAGCTAAATAAAGAAAAAAACCCCATTAAAGTTCATAGTAACATATAAATCAATTATCTGTAATCCTTGAATCCTGAAATCACAGAATAATTCCAAATTGTAAGGATGGTAGTGGTTTTCTCATGGACAATATTAAGTGGAGGACTGACCCCTTTCCAAGAGTATTAATCTAGTGAGTGCTGTATGTTTGCATTGACCTGAGTGGTAAAAGATACAGATGTCCCTCAAATTATTTATTCAAGGACCTGAGAATTTTGTTCTCCTCTTCCACAACAATCAGTACAATCTCCTTGTTTTATTTCAGCCAGTTCCAGGAGTGCTTATAATGATTCCCTATTTCCATTTCCATCTTAAATAACATTCCTCTCAGTAATTTTTGTGCTTGATTTTATTCTTCTCTCCCTTCCTAAAATCGGACAAAGCCTTTCAATAGAGGTATTGGTAAATTATACATAATAGCAACAGTAACACAATAATGCAAGATTTTATGCCTGAAGTACCTATTGACTTCTTCCATTATTGGCTGATTTTTACTTTTGAGAAGCTGTTAAAATCATAGCTTCCATAAATACACACACTTAGTTTATCCATAAACCCATTAAAAACCATTGATACCTATTCTCTTGAAAAATAAGGGAAAATAGAACGATCAAATTATTTTTGCTTTATTTTGTAGTCTCTCACAAAACTTGTTGCTGTCTAGAGTGAGAACCTAGAAGCATGATTTGTCTCAAAATATATACAGTAAACGTGATTGTAAATAGTTGGGTGCAGCCTTGGGGAGAAGGGCTTGGGGGTGTTGGTGGATGACCTGCCAGTGTCAAAGGGCACTTGCAGTCCAGAAAGCCAATCCTGGGCTGCATCCAAAGCAGCATGGCCAGCAGGGCAAGGGAGGGGATTGTGTCCCTCTGCTCTGCTCCTGTGAGCCCCCACCCAGAACACTGTATCTGAGGTCCAGAACCTAGGACTGAGTCCAGAGGAGGGTCACAAAGCTGATCAGAGGTTTGGAGCACCACTCTTATGAATACAGACTGAGAGAGTTTGGATTATTCAGCCTGGAAGAAAGAAGGCTCTGGGATTTATAGTATTTTCCAGTATCTAAAGGGAGCCTGCAAGAAAGCTGGAGTGGGACAATTTAGAAGGGCAGGTAATGACAGGACAAAGGGAAATGGCTCCAGACTGGCAGGGAATAGGTTTAGATTAGATATAAAAAAGAAATTCTTTACTGTGAGGATGGTGAGGCACAGGAATAGGTTGCCCAAAGAAGTTGTGGGTGCCCCATCCCTGGATATATTCTGGACCAGTTTGGATGGGGCTTTGAGCAACGTGGTCTAGTGGAGAGTGTCCCTGGTTATGGCAGAGGGAGTTGGAATTAGATGATATTTAAGGTCCATTACAACCCAGGCTCTTCTATGATTCTGTGATTAACCATGATAAGACCTATTGTCCTGATAACTCAAGTTTACATTTCCTCTGTATTTGCACAGGTTGTACAAGGCAGGAGAGATACATCAAATTTTGAGATGGTCAGTGGCATAAACCAGTGGCCTTTGATTTTATAGAGAATATTTTCCATTGGTTCTGCTTTAGGCTTCACTTCATGCTCAATGGCAATTAGATGAATATAAGAATTGATTTTACAAGAACATCATGGTGAGATGACAAACAAGTATGAATGCATGGAGAGGTGAGTAGGGAATTTTGGCTGAAAGAACAGAACTTTACTTTCTGCAAGAGGCAAAGGACATAAGACCCCAACAAAACCAAAATCCTGGGAAAGTATTAAACAGTACATGTTTAAACAGTGATATAGATTCTCCAATGTCTTCAAGTATTAAAAAAATCTGCTTCCTGTGAATGATAGTGAAGTAGGGAACTAATTTTCTCTGTAACTTACACTGTGGCTTTGATCACAAAACCCATGATATATTTTATTACAATAATATCTATTCATAATGAAATAATTAGCATCCTCCAATGTGTGCCTCAAATTTGGACGTATTTTCTTCATGTATCTTACACAATTTGAAACATATCAGTTAATTGGGGTTGTCATTTAGCTGCCAGCTTTACTGGAATAGATTTTTAAATCCATGTAGGACACATTGTAATTGAAAATGAGGTTCCAGGTATCTAGTGGTCACTTCAGGGTGCTCCAAATAAGTACGACAATTTAGAGAGGATAAAATTAGTCTAATCTGCTAAATGCATCCTGCTGTAAAATTGCAGCCAGTTAGAAAAGGAAAGATGCCCTTAGCATAGAAAAATGGTTTGAGAGAATATGAAAGTTATAATGGAAAATGTAGCAAATGCCAGAAATAATTACACAGGTGACTTCCACAGAGTATGACTTCTATTCCTTGTATTCCTTCAGAAAACCCAAAGCCTGTTATTAATTAAGCTGCAAAACTAAGAATCTGCTGTAGTTCTTTAAGCATCAAATAATCTGCTTTTCTTTTATATACAATATGCTCTTTCCAAGGGTACTTGTTCCTGAATCTTTCTCTGTGGAAACAAAGGTTCATTTAATATTCAACTTTTAGGATTGTTCCATTCTCTGTATTAATCTCTTGAGGTACTGCTTTGAAACAATTCAGCCAATAGAAGCTAACCTGCAGTGGTATTTTTAAAGATGTATACAGGGCAAATAATTTTTGCAGGAGAAATGGCGCTGCTCTGAATATTGACTGTAAAAACCACTTATATTGGAAACCATCCATGTGTATTAAAAATATAAGGAAGGTGAAGATCTTGCAAAGACATCAGGATGTTGCTGCCTATATGTGTTTGCTGCCTTTGAGGTGGTGGGTATGGTTTCTAACCAGGAATCGTATCACGGTGGATTCTGGTCTGTTTGGTTCACTAAGCACTTTCAGACATTTTTCTTCTATTTTACTCTTGTGCTCTCAGTGGTCATTATTTGATATAATCCCACTGTTATAATCAAAAAGGGGGGAAAATAGCTTCCAATTTAGAAATAGAGAGTAGACAGATCTTCCATCTCTTGCCTCACTATGGAGCGGCCCTTGAACTGCCAGTACCACTTAATTTGTTGGCATCACTCTGGAGAGTCTGAAGGCTGCTGTTGATGCTACCAGATGGCACAGGATTGTTGCAGTGCACCCAGCCTTCCTCTTGTTCGTTGTCCCTTGCCTCTGCTGATTGTGTTCATGAAGGGGATGAGACAGGCTCTGCTGAACTCACTGGAGAGGAGTATGGAAACACACCAAGGTATAATGCAGGTATTCAAGGTGTGATGACACTGCTTCTGGTATTTGTCTAGTCTTGTTTAGAGCTGGTTTGGGTGCAAGATGTAAACGTAAGCTCTGAACTACCACAGAGGATTAGTTTACACTGGAGAGCTCCTCCGTGTATCAACTAACCTAATTTTAGATCAAATTTCAACTCTGAAGGAGACTGCATATATATGCAACACATGATGCATTTAACAGTGAATGGGGAAAAAAAAAGCAGTTTGCATTGTGCCACAAAGATCTGTTTTTTGAAAGATATTTCACTAGTGCAATGAATAAAGTCAGAACTAAGTATCAAAAATCTTCAGGGGATTGAAAACATGGGGTTGGGTAGCAATCTTGTAAAGCCAGATACAACATTTAATTTGCTGAGCTATGGTGTGGAAATAAACAGAGAATAAAAAACCCACAGCAATTGTAATAGAAGACAGTACTTGTAATTCTAGAAAAATAAGACAAGGAGGAAAAAAAAAGCAACAGGAAATAGCAACAGGTGAATGATGTGCTAGTATCAATAAAATGTCTCAGTGTAATATTGCAGTAATTGTCTAAGGGATTTGGTTAAAGTTTTGAATACAAATCTGTCAAAACTAACCTTGCCTTTTACTGCGTTAGGAAGGTTTTTATTTTCCTGAGTATCTTCCCACTGCCAACACTGTTAAAACTTATCTTGGCAATAATTCTGCAAGAGAAATCTTGTGCTAGCCATAATAGAGTAGCATGATAAAAATCGTGATGAATAGCAGACTTGACTCAACTGTGCCCCTCAGTTAATGAATAACATCCATTTTTTATTAAATGATTCATCAAAAATATTAAAGATGGGGCAATCAGACAGGTCAGGAGCCTTGAAGAGCTACTATATTTTATGAGTTTCTTATCAATTAAATAAGTTTGTTCTGCTGTATGTCAATGTTGATTTGCATTTTTTTTCTTGGCTGAAGTCTGAATTCCACATTCCTTATAAGCTTTGTCTCATGCATTATAGAGTAGAAATATGAGTCATGAATTGCTGGATTGCCTTCTTTAGATATCCTTCTCTGAGAGTTTTTCAGCTCTCTTCATTATACAATGAAGGAATTCTCCATCCGATGTGGAGACAGGGCAGGTTGTGATCTGCAAGTTTGAAGTAGGTGTATAATATAGAGAGGCTTGGGGTACACCTCACTCTCCTCTTTAGATTACTTAGATGTCACTAAGCTGTGGGGAGGGGATCCTGTGGCTTCCCCCTGAGATTCTTAGGTTCCCCCACCTAGATATGGCAGGTGTTCAAGATCCAGCTCCCCATGACTGGATCATACCTAAGTTGAAATTGGAAGGTCTTGTTTCTAGTCAGTCTTCCCACAGTGGCTTTGCCTAGGTCAAAGAGAGAAGACTAGTCCTGGGAATCCATACTGATTTGATTAAGCCTGTTTCCATGAATAATGGCAGGAGTGCTTTTTAGAGTTGGGTGTTTAAAATAGAACTCAATTATGAGCTCATGGCTTATTTTTTTCAGCCACGAATGTGATCATAAATTAGGATGCAAGGTTTTCAGCTCAGTGGGAAGACCCTGTCATGGACTGATTGCTCTTTGGGAGCAAACATCTTCCACAGCCTTCAGACCAGCTCACAGCTATGAAATTGTGCCAGTGATTAGACAGGGTAAAGGTCAGTAAAAGACAGTTACAGTCACCTCAAAGGGATATACAATAGACAGGTAAACAGAAAATGGGCTATATCTAGTTCAAAGTCAGTGATTTGGTGGCTTGTTTACTATTATTATTATTATTATTATTATTATTATTATTATTATTATTATTATTATTATTATTTACTACTCCTGTGGATAGATGCAGATTTTTTTTAGAGTTATTTCAATTATTTATGCTTCAGCAGTGGTAAGCAACTTAAAATAGATACATCTTGATGAATATTTTTCAGATAAATATTTTAAAGGGTACAGATTACAAGAAAAGGGAAGCACCATGTCTAATTCATCTATTATGACAAACCAGAAGGCATTCTAAAATATTTTTGCTTTCTGGGAAAAAATGTTCCACATTAAGTTATAGATTTTTGATAATTCTTTCAAGCAGAACTGTGTGCAATTTTTCTGCAGAGACAAGGGTACTGTGTCACTGCTCCAAACCACTTTTTTATATCAGAATGGAAGACCACGTAAGATATCTAATCAAATTATTAGTAGGAATTTGTCAGCCTGATAGATATTGTCACACTTAAACCAGATTTATTTGCGTGGGGGAGGGGGGGGGAAGATGGAAATGCTGGTTTGCTGAAAATTCCCTAAATTGTCAAGGTTGATGAGGCATTTTGCCTATGTAAAAGCTGTATCACAGTCTTGTGTAATGTCTATTTTTGTGACCCTGTGAAAAAAATTCGAACTGCAGCATTACTGATTCCAAGATAAGGAAGCGGCTTAGGGGTGCTGCATAGGGACACAAAGTCCAATAAAACTTTTGGGGGATCAATAGGATTTCTATGGGGACTGTTTCTGCCCAGCACAATAACTGCCATATGCTGCTCACCTCTGTGTAGACAGTCTTACTCTCAGATGCTTAAAAATATGACATGTTAGCATTGTGGGATTGAGATAATCTTTCAGCCAGACTTTGAACTATACTGGGGTAGTAATGTGCTTCAAGCCATACTTGCCTTCCAAATGAAGAATGGGGAAAAAAAATAAGTCTGTAATCTTGCGAGAAGCATGGAATAATTTGAATATATAGCCTGAAATTCATGGGTAGAAAATGAATTTATCACTCCTCACCTGCCTGCCCAAAGCAGTGTGACCCAGATTCAGATGGGTCCAATAGTGAGCATGTTGCTGTGAGTAATTTCAGGAAGAATACCAGGAAGCTTTGGTGACATCATTGTGTGACTCCTGAAAGATGAGGATGGCTGGTATGGAGCTGACAGTGTTCACTATTGTTCAAAATCACAGCTTGGTCAGAATAACATGGTAATCATAGTTTAAGTCACCTCAAAATAGCAGTAAGCATTTTATCTATGGTTTAAAAATTAATATAACTGATACTTAAAGTGGACTAAAAAATTTCTAGTGATAGAGACCATAAAATACCAACTGAGAGCTGTTAAAGATTGTTTAAGGACAAAAACAACAAAGGTAATGAAGTTTGTATGGTTTATTGCATTTCATGTTGTGAGATTGCAATTCACAATTTTTCTGGAGCTGAAGTCAGCATATTATTTTTTTCTGTATTGTGTGTGGACTATACAAAACTTGTGGCTGAAAAAGGTTAATAATATATTAGATAGTCTAATCTTTGTTTTTTCTTCATATTCCTTCAGTAAATGGCTTTATTTTTTTAAAGATAAGAACAAGGAAACTGGTGGATATCTTACTTGTATTCTGAAGAGAGTAATATTCTCATTAGTGAGAACATGACAGTTTGCTCCTATAAAAATGCTTCTCATCTATGTCTCCCATGCTCTTCAAAGTGGGAGTATTATTCTATTCCCTTTGTTACGGCAGGTGAAACTGAGTCACTGTGTAGTTATGTCTTCATCCAAGGCAATGCAGCATGTAAGTGACAGATCTTGCAATGAAGGTACTGAAATGAGCTCTTTAAATTGGGTTAAAAACAACAGTATCAGAAGCAGCAAGACTTCTTGGAAGTTGGATGTGAGATGAAATCTCTATTGGAAATCCCTGTTAACACATCAGATCAGGTTGAGACTGTCACAATCAAGGTGTGTTAGGGAACAAGATGAAGTATAGTGATGATTCACTGGTGAAATCAAACCCTTCAAAACAGCCTTGTCACTTGCTAAGTAACCTAGAAAAATTTTAGCTACCATCTTCTTCAAATGATGTAGTTTTCTTTGAAGTATCACAAATTTAGAGAGAGTTTGTCTGTCCCAGTCAAGGTGCCTGAAAGTTACAATATGTTCAAGTCAGAGCAGTGCTCACAGGTTGCAACCAAGACAGCTGAGAGAGATTCACCATCACCAACAGAGAGGCTGATTGTCCTCTGCAGATACCTCATTCTCTTTGCTGACTGTGCAGTGGGAGTGACAGATTTTGCCAGTTATCAAGCCTCTTGACAACCCAAAGTCAGGAGAGATGGTTGCTTCAGGAATATATAATATCTCTGAGCCAGTCTTCAAATGTAAAACTTTTTAAAACTTGTGTTTTGTTGTCAAACTGCTTCAGTTTATGAACTACAAGATATTAGTGGAAGTTTAGATCTTGTCCAAGTTTTGAATGGATGAGGTCTGGAATATCTGTTAGAAAGGAAAGAGCGCTAATGTAAGTCGAGGTAGCTAGAGGTGATGTGGCAGACTAAAGAGATGCTAGCATGCAGAAAAAAAAATCTTTTCATCAATCAAAAAAATGAATTTCATTTAGTGTTGCAAGTATTCACTAAATATTTCTTGAAGTTGTGTCATTCATATTTAGAAGTTAGGTGCTTGAGAGCTCAAGAAGAGTTTTCTTTTGCTGTTTCCCAAGGCAGCTGCACAGGCAAGGAATGCTCTGGTGGCTGCCATCCTTTATAAACCAGTGTATTCACCCTGTTGTGAATAACACCAGATTCTGAGTTATTTTAATAATTTTTAGGTCACTTTCAAAGTTCAGATGTGCCAGGAGGTGTTGGAGGTGACAGAAATGCTTCATGAAGTTAGGTTTAAGGCAAGAAGAGATAACCCAGTAGTGTAACTGGACTCTGCTAATACAGACCAGGGGATTTAATGGAGTCACTTGTGTGTTGAGCCCTAGCTGTAACTGCTCAGAGTGTCTTCCAGCAACAAGCTTTTGTTTGCCAGCATCATGAAATGGAAAATATTCCCATATCCTCAGTAGCTTGTTCTCTGAATTATTGAAATCTTATTACTAATAAGATACACAGTAAAGAGCATACAGGATGAAAACAGATCTCAAGAAATTTAATTTTTTCCTAAAAATACTTAAAAATCATAATTTTAGATAGCACTATACTTTTACTTAAAGTAACTACTAAAGCTTCTAAGTAAAAAGAACTGGGGAAAAATTTTCTTTTCTGTATGTAACTGTACTTATTTCTTTCTTTGCCAGCTTTTAGTTTATCTTGGATTTTTTTGTTGCTTCTCTGGAGTGAATTCTATGTTTTTCATGTGGATGTTTTGAAACCAGACAAGGGAAAGCATTATTTAAATTGGGAAAATGTTATTACATAACTAGAAAAAATTGGCAGAGCGATTCAGAGAAAATATTCCATCTGCCACTAGTTTTAATTAAATCAGAAAACCAGAACAGAAACAATCAAACATGCACAAACCCATAATTCAGTCAAATTACTTGTATACTCAGAGTTATTTTTATTGTAAAATAAAATGACTGACAAATATTTGTCCCCTTTTATCTACTATGTGTTGTATTATTGTATAAACCAGAAGATTTTTAAAGTAAATTTCTTTTTCCCAAACCACACTCTTCTTGTTTATTTATGTTTTGAAAGTATTATGAAAGTATTTTATTTTGTAGCCCTTGAGCCATTTTAGTTAGCATAGAAATCCTGGTTTGCCTTTTTACCACTGATTTTTCTTCTGCTTCCCTAGAATATAATTTTTGGATGGTTGGATGAAAACATACATATTGGCACTATTTTTAGTGACATTAAATTAACAAAGAAAGTTCTTTGTAAGTGTATGACAAGAAGATTATTAATTTCTCTCAAGATTGTTCAGCAGTTTATTTCTTAAGACTATGAAGATGTCTATTGATGTCAGCTTGAATTAGAGACAGCAATAAATTAATGGACATTATAAGTAGTGATGAGAGGGGGAAAAAGAATGGGTGTTGTTATCTGGCATTAAACACATAGGAAACGAAAGCTGATGGGTGTTAGAACAGTTGTCACACTTGGAAAGTATTTAGAAAATTTGCTAACTATGCAAGTCCCACACTCACTTAATGATCTAGCATTTCCAATCCTTTCTGTATGCAATTCATCACTACTATTGTCAGTATGCTTTCTTTTATTCTCTTTTGCTTTTCTGCCTCCTTGTATACATACACAGGAACACGTATATTATTTCTTTTTCCTATAGATAATAGTATTTTAAAAAAACTATAGTTACTATTTGTGCATGAACACAGTGCAAGCTGTGTTCAGTTTTCAGAATTTAAATCCTTTTTTGTTTTGTTCATAACTTGACGCATAAAAACGAATTCTGTGATACCTCTGCAAAACCTTAGTAAAGATTACTCACCTTTTAAAGAAAACAGTCTACATGTGCATTTGTGTTATGCAGATGCATAGGCTGAGAGAGAGCTCTGAAGCTTTTGGTTTCCTGTCAGTCACAGAGTATGTTATGCTGGAGATGCAAGCAATGGAGTCCTGTTTTCCCCAAATATCACATCCTGTA
This sequence comes from Cettia cetti, assembly GCA_013401135.1. Taxonomy (NCBI): domain Eukaryota; kingdom Metazoa; phylum Chordata; class Aves; order Passeriformes; family Sylviidae; genus Cettia; species Cettia cetti. The sequence goes on from VZUI01078426.1 coordinate 186,612, forward strand.
TCTATGATGATGGAGGAATGTCTCAATGTGTCATTTGCCTCAACCTATGGGAATATGTGATAGGATTTGTAAACATACTGGGAGTCATAGAATAGTTTGGGTTGGAACGGACCTTTAAAGGCCATGTAGTTTTACCACTCTGTAATGAGCAGGAACATTTTTAATTAGATCAGGCCACTCAGACCTCCATCCAACCTGATTTTGATTGTCTCCAGGGATGCCTTTTGCTCCCTTGCTTAGTTTTTACCTGTATTCAACACCTTACAGCATCAGATGTAAAGAATATAGGAAGCATCACTGCCAGAAACCAGCACCACAGAGTTCAACCTTCAGAAACAACTTGGTGTAACACCTTTCCCGTTCCTTGGGATGCCGTTGGTTTGAGCCTAGTGCTGTGTTCAAACTGACATAGCAGGTAATATGAAGCAATGCTACCTGCTATGTCAGTGTGTTCTGAGGTAGCCTCTTTGCCTTAGATATTAACAAGATGTGCTACTGCTTCTGGGCTAGGTCTGTTTTTGTGACCTTTCTTGGGAGACATTCTTGTACTGTGGATGTGAAATGGCTGTGCAATTTCCCTTCAGTTCCCTTTTCCTGACAATGTTGCACAAGGTAAAACTGTGTGTGATAATAGTGGGTCCGATGGTTTCAGTGTGGGCCACACTGTGGTAACACAGCCTGCCTAGCCTGCAGTGGAGAAAACCCACACCTCACCTTTACTTCCAGACCTGTCTCTGCAGCCATGGGGAATTTGAGTCATCTCAGGCCTTGATTCTTGCTGGTCAGCAGCTGGATGAGTACCATGCATTGAGGGTGCATGTTCATTCCTCCTCTGGTCAATATTAAGGGATGCACCATGCCATTGAGAACTGCACTGTTAGGTCTTCCTTTCTCATTGCTTTGGCCCACCTGCCACAAAAGAAGTGTTATCCACTGGTTTATTGAGCTTCACTTGACAGTCTCCTTCTAGCTGAAAATTTATTTCTTATCGCATCTCATAGCAATCACATCTTTGAAGAATCTGCTGCAGTTTTGCCATGCATCAGTAAACCCAATTCCCAATGGGACTTGGACCTAATATTTTCCATGCTTGTGTAAAATCAGTTTTTCAGTCCATCACAATCCACTGTCTGTTGCATAAATTCAGGAAGGTGGTAATCTTGAAGGGAGTTCTGATGTCCTAAGAATACCTGGAAAGAGGGTGAACTGTCTAAGACGGATAGAATTAAAACCCTAGCAATCTTAAAACAAGTATAATTTTAAGAAAAAGGTGGTTTGAATAATTTTCTGCAGCATATTTACATTAGCATATGTCTAATGTAGCTGGAAAAAATAAGGAGTATTCCAGCATTGTACCAGAAAGAGAAGTGTGAATTTTGGGGTTTTTTTTTGTGTTTAGCTCTTTCCCTCATGCTTTTAGTGTATCAAATTATTCTATAATATCTGAAAAGCTGAAGCATACTCTACCTGGATAAAGCGTAAACCACTAGCGATATAAATGTACTTGATATATGAGGAAAGAAGAGAGATGCAACTTTTCATAAGGTTAGTAAAATGAAAAGATGACCTTACAGCAATTTAGAATTTCATAAGGTACCAGCAAAGTTTCTAAGTTCTGACAAGTTGATTACTGTTAGTGAGTGAGAAAAGCCTCTTGAGGGTACTTTGGAAAAAAGAATTACAAGACTTTTCAGTCACAAAATTAAAAGACGTTTCCCTAAAAGATGCTGAGATTTAATTTAAAATTTGAACCTTTGAGATTTGTACTAACGACCCCTGTTCCTCATCCTTGAGACAAGGTAATGAACAGGACTGTAAATTACATGCCAAGTGATTATGGATGAAATCATAGCAAACAGAAGGCTCATGTCAGTTATGGGCTGGGACTTATGTGCAGCTCTGATACCCAGCTTAGGTCCTCATCTGCTGTCATGGATGCACCTCTGCTGTTCTGGGGATGTTGTGGTGAGTGGTGTGAGCCCAACTGGCTGCTCGATTTTATTTTCTCTGAGGAAAATAAATAGGCTGTAGGCTAACATAAGCAAGAATATTTATACAAATAGTGATCTAAGGACACCAAGACATAAGGAAAAGCTGAGAAATAGCACTGTTTCCCTAAGATTTCTATTAAAGGGTTTAATAATAAAAATAAAGATAAACACAACTCTCTAGTTAGTTTCAAAAAGACATGAAAAATTCAAACCCCATATACTTTAGAAAAATACTTTTAACACAGAGCTTGTTTTTAATTGAGCTGATGTTCAACAAAGGTATTTAAATATTTTAAAAACCCTCTATTCATGTTATCTGAATCGTGGCCCATGTGGAATTTAAATTAGTTAATTTCACAGATTTTAATAACAAAAAATTGACTCTGCATTTCTGAATCTTTCAGAAATATGTAGCTTATTCAGAATGATATAGAGGTCTGTGGTGGAATATCTCAACAATGATGAGAGCAATGAAAGGTATAATTCTCCAGATAATGAAAAAGCTCTTCATCTTTGATTAATTGAGGAGGTCCAAAAGGTCCAAAACTGTTTTTTTCAGGATAAAAAGTAGCTTCAGAAGTGTTTTGCATACTCGTTCGGGGATAACGTATATGCTAAAAGTAAACAAATTCCATTGGATCATACTGGATCATTCAGTCAGTTGGAGTGTCTCATTGTGAATTGAGTGGCTGATTTTTTTGTTCGATCCTTTGGAATTGGTCCTATACGCCTCAGGATGATATAGGATCATTTATAAAGTCAAAGTTACAGTTTTTCTTCTGGATTAGGTCCCATTTGCAATTATTTACATATATTTTAGGAAATACATAAAGGATATGAAGAGACCTTGTAGAGTACAATATTCACACGACCTGAAAGAGATGCCATTTGATAACTTTGTACTGATTCAGTGTTAAATGGCTTTGGTGATAGACTTGGCATTTAAACACAACCCAGAGAGTTCAGCAAGTCTCCCTCTCAAGTGTGTGGTTAACATTGTTGTCCTTAGTTTTGCAGTTTTTCCTTTCTGGCAAACATATATATCTTTTTAGTAATAAAAACTACTTATAGGTCAGACATATGAATTATACACTGACTGTCTTACACAGCAACTAAATCCCAGTTTTGCCCACATGCAAGAAATTTTAGGTCCTGCTTATTTCCTATATTTCTTTCATTCATGCATAGTCTTATAGGGAATGCTTATATAGATTTGTGTGTACCTTATCCCTTTCTGTTTCATTTGATCCTATTCTGAGTATCTCTGAATTTCCTGGTGTTAGGCTCTGGTTCTTGACAGCTTTCTCGTGTCCCTGAATTTCATCAGTTGTGGGATATGACTAGTGATGCTTACCTCTGTGTGAAAAGCTTTGTATTCTTCTGTTGAAAAATGCCTTGTAAGAGCAAGGCATTATTACTTACACGTTTAAGTCTGGACAGTATTTAGTGGTACCACCAGAATGCTAAAAGACCTGTAAATCCACTGTCCATTCTAGTACGTTTTCAGAAGCTAAAACAAGCAAACGAAAGCAGCAAACTGTGAAGACAGGAAAACTATTGGCATAGCATGGCAGGCTGGAATGGTGAATACAATTCTCTTTCTTGCTTAAACAAGAGGGCATCTTGTGTCTGAGCAAGTTGATGTAAAGTAGGCCTAGGGGAGTCAAACAGGGAAACAGCAGACACAGACAGCAATAAGACACTCTTTGGAGCAACAACAAAACAGATGGTTCAATGGCCCCCCGTCCACTCCAGAGAATATACAATTACTTACAGGAAAAAGCCCATCTGGTCCTATAATAATCTGGGAATTCATCATGGCTAAAACTGCAGTAGGCTTTTTGCCAGCTGTTTAAATTAACTTGCCCCTCTATACCCCTATCTCAAAAAATTCAATCCTCTCTACCCTTTAACCTGCTGTAATAGGTTCACCTCTTGCCTTGTGATCAGAAAAACAGGAGGAACCTGTGCCACCTGTTAGCTTTGGAAAGGATGGCCTATGCCTGTTGGAAACAGCTGAAAATGAAGTGAGCAGTCATAAAGTTTTAGAGGCCACCCAGTAAACTTGTTTCAAATTTTGGCACTGTGACTGATTGTCCGAGGCCAGAGAGATAAAGGAGGTAGGATGTAAAGCTGTATAAAAGTATAGCTCATCATGAAAGGACAGTATTTTCACGACACTAAGCCAAGGACTTGTACTGCACTCAAATGGAGCAGGTGATTGTGCTATAAATAGGAGCTTGTAGAAGGAGAAAACAATATAGCCATACTGGGATAGACTGCAGATTTGGGAAGTGTGGAACATCAATGGCATTATTTAATATTCAGAGTCCATGAAGTCATGGCTTTCTACCATTTGTAGTCACATCTGAGCAACAAGATGCACACAGGAGTCCCTCAGCCCAGGGCAGGAGCCAGTTTGCTGTGTATGTTAAAGGCTGTGCCAGGCATGTGTTTGTGTTAAACTAGGCTCTGCCTGTTTAGATGGCAAGACTGAGGGTAGGGTGCAGGGCAAGAATAAAAGGTGCTCAAATTCAAGCTGCAATCTCCTGGAAGAATCCTTGGAAAGAATCCTAAGCACTTCTTTCTTAACTTTTTTTCATGCACATTGTGTCACTTTGGAGGAGTCTCTGTGTCAAGTAATATATACAGTTAATTCCTTACTAAATTTTATCCTCTGTGCACATTATTGCCATTTTCAGCATTGATCTGATTTTATCTTTTGTAAGAGCCCAGCTGGTTTCAGTATGCAGTTGGCTTACAGGAACCAATTCAACCTTTTTAGCCATTTACTTTAACTATCAAAGAGGCATGATTGCTACCTGCAGGTGACAGAGGGAAGGGAGAGGAGTGGAATGAAAGGAATATGTGAATATAAAACTTGTCCGTCTGCATATGGAGCCAATACTGTCCTAAGGATAAAACAAAAGCCTTCTTCCTCAGTCAGACAACCAGTCTTGTGAAATGAATGCTTCCTCTAAACATCTTTTTAATTCAATCTCTATAATTTTCATACCTGCACTGCAGCTAAGATTTTAGTAACCAGCTGCCAAAGAAAAATGTAGAGGCGTTGCAATATGTTTTCGGAATCTGGAATAGGTTTCAGGCTGTCACTGGCTCAATTTCAGGCTTTTTGACAAGCTGTAATCTGTCCTTCTTGGAACAATTGGCAATTTTGCAGGCAGAAGCTGTGCGAAGAGCCTAAAAAATGGACAGCTATTATTTTAAAAATATTATTAAGAGTAAGAAAAGGAAAACTAAAAAGTGCAGGTGTTCTTTTTTTGAGTGCTGTTTTTCAGATTAGTGAATGTAATATTTATAATTCCACCTGGTGGTACAATTCTAAGTAAAGACTGTAAAAGTGTGACTAGTTTAGCATTTGTTAAGAGAGGAACATATGCCATTTATCTTATGGGAATATACAGTGAACTGATATGCCAGATGACACAAAGAAAGGAATATAATTAAATATCATATTAACTGTCACAGTGCAGTCATAACATCTAGGTGCTTTGGCAATAATAAAAGGAGCTACTGCATGGGAATTTGACACTGCCACTAGAAGGTCCTCATCTCAGTGCTTTTTCATTTTTCATCACTGTGACCTGAAAAATGACCTGAAACATCTCACTGATTCTACTTTTTTTTTTAATTATTTTAAAATGTATAGCATATGAAATTTCTTTCAGAAAGTTCTAATTTTATTTTGTAGTTAAAATGTTGCCTGGTTTACCTGGTTCTGATGTGGTTCTTGCAACTCTGTGTGCGTGTATTGGTGTGTCTGTCGCTGATGGGCTTTGCTGCCACAACAGCCCCACTCTCAGCCTTGCTCACACGGAAGCCATTGGGTGTCACAGGAGTACAGATGTGCCCTCAGCTTTCTTCTGCTTCACCACTTCAAGTGTACCCTTTCCTACTGTGTCTTAAGAGAGTTGATAATTCCCTCTGCAGCGATTATGGATGAGAATATACACCATCCTATGTCCCCAAGCAAGTCACGGTAGTGGGAGCAACACATAAGGATGTTGTACTCAGAGAGGAATTTTATCCCATTAAGACCCAGGTGTAACTGAGAGATTCAATGATGCATGAGGTTTTCATTGGCTGCTAGCATACAATTGAATTTTATCTGAATTGACTACTGTGCAAACATCCCCAAATCCAAACCTAATGACTGTGGAAGGTATTAACCTCTATCAGTACTGTACATGACACCTTGGCATCCTCTGTGTTTACAGTTTGTAGTTAGTGCTTCATTAAGATTTCTCTGTGTGCTTGCCATTGCTGCAACACTGCAGGGACAGATTAAAATAATATAAAATGTTTATAAATCACATTTAGGAATTAAAATAGTGAGCACAAAACTGCTACTTTCAGGTAGGAGAAAATAAGATTTCAAAGCAATTATAGAAAATATCTGGTCTTTTGTTGCTTCAATTCCATACCAGGTGTTTCTGTATGTAATAATGATGGGAAAGCAGTTGCTGCCTACTATTGAGCAACTGGAAAATTGTGGGGTTTTTTTCTCTCATAATCATTTCCTCTGAAGTAACATTACTTATTTGGCTTACTTTTACTCCATAACATTCAAAATCAGATATATTTCTCTCTTATTTTTTTTTAAATTTGATTTATTTGAGGGAGGCCTTAAGGTGCATATGCTATTCTGTGTCCTCTTATTCTTGTGTATTATCCTTGGCAGAATTTTAAAGAGCTGACCTAAGCGCATATTTTCACTGTTTCAAGCTTAAAGTCACCAAAGTATTTTTATCACCTTCATATCACTTAAAGCTCTGTAAATTTTTATAACTATCATTTTTACTTGAACATGCAGAGAAGGCAACACAAAAATGGAAATATGCTGTCAATAAACTTTCATTTAAGCTCCATGTCGTTGTTACTTAGCTGATTACATGATGCATTATGCCATGCATCTGGCGAGATGTAAGGACTGATCTGCTGGAGGCATGGAGTACTGGCTCTGCTGGTGGAATGAGTGAGAGAAGCTCTGAAGTTTCACTGAAGTTGCTGTTCCACCTTGTTACCGAAGTAAGGACTTAATTAGATAAGGTAATTTTCCTAGATCATGGTCACCCTGTCTGAAAGGTAAAAAGAAACTGCTTGAACAACGTCCTTCTGTTTTGGAATAATAGAAGGTATTACCTGTACATACCCCCTGCTCTGTTCATAACCTTTGGCCATCATGACTACAAAGGCACTGCTGTCACAGTTATTGAAACGTTTTTTAGGCACCTGTCTCCTGAAAATTTCAGGTTGCTCTGAATGGTTAGGATTGCTCAGATGACTAGGATATCACATTTCTGAAGTGCTCAAGTGACACGACATTTTGACAAGTCCTGTTTTTCCTATAATTTCTATGAAAGCTTGCTGCAGCTAAAGATCTGAAGTGGCTCAAGAGTCATCTCTGGGAAAACAACCAACAAAACTAGACAAACTTTAGGATACTTGAGACCCTTTGTCTGTCTTCAAGTCTGAGAGAAAATATGGATCTGTGTGTGACAAGCATATCAAGACATGCATGTATATTGAAAAAGGGCAGTGAATAGTGTGATGCCACAGGTAACTTTTGGTAAGTGGTCTAGCTGCATTACCAAGGAGTAAAAATCCTTTTCCAGATATAGAGCAGAAGGATCATACATAATTTTTTATGTAGTTATGTGCATAAAAATGCTAGACCAGTGTTCTGTTATGGGAAGTGTGACCTTATGTATCTTCTAGAACCTGAATGATGGGCTCCATAGAGAGAGTGCTCCCAAGACACAAAGCTTTTTCCCTTTCCTTGGCTTCAACAGTCTCATAGCAACTGAAAAAGGTGCTCTTGTTGTATGAAGCAAGGGATTAATTTTGAACACAGGTCATGTTTAGTGTACAGACTTGAGTTGGAAATATTCTTTTATAATGTCACAGAAATGCTAAAAATAATGAGACTCAGTTCACTCAGTTTTGAGATAGGGAATGGGACTAGCCTTGGCCATAACTGTTGTCATATACTGAAGATGCTTCTGACTGTATATATTCCAAGCACATTTTCAGTTATGGGGAGACTAGTGTTATCAGTTCCTAGATCTGCCTACTAAGAAAGAAATGTTATTCAAGTTAAACTTCAAGAATTAATCTAATGTTCAGGCTGATACTAATGTATCTATCATTACTAGTTATGAAATGAGTGCCGTAAAGAAGTGGGTAATATAAGCCCAAGACCTACTGATATAATAAATATTCTAATGAAAATAAATATTCTGTGAAAGTTGATGAGTTACTCCAAAGATATCTCATGGCTTCTAAGTGTCTGGATTTTGCATTATTAGTTATTTAGCTGAAAAGGAATCAAAATATTCAGGAGACTGAGAATGGTTATTTTTGTCACCCTTGTTCATCACTTAGTTGTTAATTGTGTTGTAGGGAGTAAGTAGAGCTCTAATAGGATTTTAAGGCAACATAAATGTGTGTCTGAAATAACAGTGGTCCTTGGAGAGAAACGAAACCAATATTTTTGGCATTCCTCTGAGTGACATAAACGAAATCAGGCACTAAGCACAAGTGTTGCATGCAAAAATGTGCTCTAAGACACCGAGAAATAGACCAGCAGGTTGTTTACATCTGGGCTGTGTCTTGGGGAGGGCTTAATCAAATAATCTCAGATTTACATTGCACAGTCATCCTCTGTCACTGGTAGCATCAGAATTCTCTGGTCTTTTTAACTCCACACATGGTGTGGCAGACAGTTGCTCCGGCACAGTCTGGCACTTTGGTGTTCTTCCATGTAATGCAGAACAGATTGTGATCAGCTGCTAAACGTCCTTGACTCCACCCTCTTGATTGCTTTCTGCCTCTCCTTGGTGTGATCATGCAGCAGATCACCGTAGTTAATTCTTTTAGGTGCCTGCCACAGCACCAACACATGGCCCACTCCTGTTAGAAGTTGTTACAAAACAGAGAGCTGTCCCTCAGGAGCTTGTCACAGGTTGCTCATTTCACAGAGGCTAGAAAAGTTCATACATACTTGATAAGCGCTTCATAGATGACAAGACCTGAAGAGAAACCCTGCACAACCTTCAACAAATGTGTTCTGTCTTGTTTTCATGTTAGCAACTACTGAAGACACATCTGACACCTGCTGCAATTTGATTTAATGCTGTTCCTGTCCCTTGCTTACCTTGTTGATCACAGTTTTTTGCAAGTGTCCATTCCAATTTGCTTTCAACCAGAATGGTGTTTATTTAATGATTGTGCCTACATCTTTCCTAATTCTAACCTGTCTTTTTAGATCCAAGACAAATGAAGAGGGGTTTAAGACACAGAAAATTGGAGGGAAACTGTTCCCATGTGTTTGCACAGCAGCTCTGTGATATATAACAACACTATGTGTTCCAGGGTGGGGAGGCACTGTCAGGGAGCCACTTCCCTGTCACATGCTGCCACAGCACTTGGAGATTTTGGGGGTCTTGGGGGATAATGTCTCCCCAAGAGAATGACATGGCAGCGTTCAATAAGAGAGTTTAAGGTGTTGAACTGAGCCAACTGTGAGGTGGCCCAAAATGGCAAATGAGCTTCATGATAATGAACTGTGGCCATTACACTGTAGTTACACTGAGGCCAGAGAATCCCAGCAGAGCCCTTGTGTACTGGACACTGTACTGGAACTACAAGCTGCATTGTTTACTGTCTGTTGGCCTTCACTTTTCCGTGCTGTTTTGCACTCTGCAGAAAGGGCATGGTTTTAACCTGATGTAAAACCACATAGATGCTAGGTGGTAGGTAACAGCCTTAATGACCTAATGGGGCATTACACAGTGAAATATCACGACCTTGTCAGGAAGGGCAGAAGTTTCCTGCTAAATGACTGAATTTTCAAACAAAAGGTAAAACATTCTGGATGGCAATTTTATGTGGCTACTGCATGAATTGCAGCTCTTGTGCTTTTAGCCATTTTACTGAGAGTTTTATGTAAATTTTAGCTAAATAAGTCTCCACAGGTTATTTGTCCTGAATGTATCTGTTGGACTTTGAACTGTGAATAATTTAATATTATTTTTTAACTTTTAACTTAGTCTTGGCATAGGCTATAATTTATTTCAAATACAAATAAAATATTAATCCATTGCTGTCTATGCTATTATTAACATTTGCAAGGGAATAAGTCTCAGAATCTCCCAAAAGCTGCTGAGAACATCATTACTGGAATGCTCAGTTATGGCATTTTAATTTCATTTTTTACTAACGGGCTTGGTTAATTGCAGCATACTCAGTAGGGTGGGTCAAAGCACTATTTTATTGGTGGACAATATTTGCATAGAAGTCCTTACTTTAGTGCCCTTAAGTGCTGTGGAGAAATACTTCTAATACATTTCCTAAGAAGCAATATTCTTTCCATCCTTCCCTTTCCATCCTTCTCTTTTTTTTCCTCTTCCCCCTGTTTATGTGGGTGTGTATATACATTTTAGATGAACCATTAACCTGTCCATGTGTTTGGAAAGTTTTCAAAAATCACTTTCCTACTGGTTTAAGGAACAATAGAAAAATTAGAAAGCACATCCTGACAATGGAGGATGCAGCAGGAGAGGGGATACAGACATCTGGATTTGAAACACATCAATACATATCAAACATATATTAATAAATTCTGAAGCTGTAACCAAAGGCATTTTTTTTCCTGCAGGACAGACTAAATTTAGAGTCAGTAAGGTAGATAATTTTAAAAAGTGTTTGGGAGATTTTTTTTTTTTTTTGTGTGTGTGGTAGTCATTAAATGAATACATGAAAAGTACTTTGAAGTCTTCACATGGAAATTTCTATTCAAAGCAAACAGATATCAACCAAAAGTGAAAGGAACTGCTAAGTTCCGAGACAAAGGTTGTGATCATGTCTTGGGATGGGTGCCCAATGTCTAACTGTGTGCTTTCCAGAATTTGTGTATATTCACAGAAGAAAGCCTCTCGAATCTTTTTCAACCTTTTCTTAGAATGGAAACTCCTGAGAACCAGGTTCAGCTACCTGTGCAGAGCAGGCATATAGAGCTAGCTATAGATAGGGACAGTGATCCTTGTCCTTTGGTGCACACACACTAGTTGTGCCTCAGATGTGTATTATTTTGTTTGTTGTCTAACCCACAGATTTACTGCTGATTCTGCTGACAGAGAGACTTTTGTTTTTTCAAGAACTCGATCTGGGAGTCTGTTTCCAGAACCACATGGGAGAAGTTTATCAGCTGGTTATCTATATATTTTGAATTCTGAATTTATCCCAGTGATAATTTATCTCTTAAGTCTCACTTTTCTTTCAATGTGTCTGCTTTTCTCCCCTTTCACACTTTTCCCCATGCCTCTCAAGCATGCTTACTCTGGTCCCAGTGAACACAGGGAAGAAAAAAAACAAGAACAGTGCTCTGTCTGGATATGGCCCAGAGCTTTCTCAAGTTAAAACCCCCAACAGCTTCAAGCTTAAAGTCCTCTCTGCATGGTCTCACTGATTCCTTTATTACATATCCCCACATATTCCCTATACATTCAAAACTGTCTGGGTGTACAGAAAAGGGACATTTTTAACCAGGAATTTAAAGCAAAATCTACTAGCAATGTCACCAACCCTGTATTTCTACTGTTCTTGAGAGTACCTCATTAAACATCAGTAACCACCTGTAATATTTCAATAATGTTGTTTATTGCAACACATGACTGCATATTGAAGTGTTTTATATTCCTGTTGATAAAAAAGTTTTTCAGCTATAACTTTAAAAGCCACTGGTAAATTTACAGAAGAACCTGTAAGCATCAACACAGTGTTAAATTCTAATAAAAGAGGAAGGAGCCTGGAAGCTGATAAGAGAAGTGGTGACTTAGAGAAGAGAGATAGTTCAGGCAAGAATAAGCAGAGAGAATTGAGTCGTAAATAAAGAACTTTCAGGCAGTCTAACAAAAATAATAAAGCTGTGTATGAGAGCTTTAAATAACACAGCTGAAACATATGTAATACCAAGAACAACACACATCTGGCATCAATTAGGGGGTTAATCTTCATATAGTTGTATGCATTAGTCCCTATATTTCTGTAAGAATGAAATCTTATGATTGAAAGTCTTCAGTATATTATGTCTGTGTTCTCCTTCTGTGGGTTTTACCACAGATGTGATGGTAAAAAATAATAGGGTGAATAGACATTTAGGGGTGGAAGAAAGGTGAGTTAATTCTTCCTTGAACTGTAAAGCAATGGGTTGATTTTGGTAGTGGTGGGGTAAAGAAGTGTGGTGTCAGGGTGGGATTTGTTGGTGCTTACATAGGTGGCTGTGGTACCATGGTGGTTAAGTGCAGGAACATCTGGGGAAGCAGTCCTGGCATTCCCTTCCCTTATGCAAATCTCACTCTGACCTTACCCATGCTTCACGCTCAAGTCACTTGAAAGCTGATGCCACCAGTCATTCCAAATTATAGGGTTTTGTGATTTTAGAGACTTGTTGTGTATAACAGACATTTAACTGCGGCTATTGCCAAGAGGCATCTTGAGCCCCACCTCAAAGAAATATTCCTGGCATTGCTGTGGGCAGAGACCTGTGAAAGAAGGGGGGATTTCCTTGGCAACTAGTTGTAAATAAGTGCGTGGCTAGCTGAGGCTCAGATGTGCTGGGCTGCTCTCCTGTGTGGAAAAGGGTAAAACTGGTAGCACATGGACCAGGAAAGAATGTCAGCATACCTCATCCCTGAGCCTTACAGAAAAGCATGTCTAGGCTGGTTTCTGACGGTTTCAGGAAAATCTGTAATCATAATATTCATCCAGTTGAATGGAAACTGTGCAAGTTTAACTGTTGTCTTTTTTTTAACTGAGCAGACACTACCCTGGCGGCAAAACACTGGGAGTCACATCCAGTTTAGAACTTATGGTACAGCAAGCTGACTACAACAAAAAGTAAGGGTGTTCACAAAGGCAAGTTCATAAATTTAAAGTATTTTCTTTCTGTTTTAATCATCTTTTGAATCACAGATGTACTTGAAATGCTTTTATTCAGTCAAATCAAGTGGAAAAAAAGCAAAAAAGGAAGATGACAGAATAATATTTTACTGTGTAATGAACCAGCTTACATAAATATGATGAGCAATTTGATACTGTTCTTGTAGTCCCCATTACTGGTACAGTGTAAGATAAAATTTTTTTTTTTTTAAACCATTACTGAGTTTTTCACAAAGTGAAGAATCCTTGATTTATAAGCTTTAAATGTAAAAAGAGTCACAGATTTTCATGTCAATAAAAAACCTGTAAAAACCCGGATCCCCTAGGGAAGTGTTTTATTTGTTCGATGGAAGATTTTGTAAAGAAAGTCTATATTTCTTACCTGAAACAATGAGATTCAGCTGTTATCTTTGAATATGTTATGAATATTGGCTTAGTTATGCTACCTGTGGGCAGTGTCCTTTAAATAGAAGTATTCAAAATTTATTGTGAGCATCATATGTCTAAAATTGTAAAAATTATGTAAAAATTCTGGAGTGAAAACAGATCTAATGAAATATTAACTACTTATAAGTTTGATGATATATGCAATTCTTTATTCATATTTTTGGTCAGAAAGAAATATTTCTGAGTAGGAGTTGACTGGTTCCCAAATGGGAAAAAGAAGATGTCACAGCTAATGTGTGATGTGAGTGAAAAGAATGAGTGTTTTTGCAGGTGATAATTAGCCAGAAATTTTAACCAAATTATTACCTACTATTCTAAATTAGTGCTTTAGATTGTTTTTATTTGGTGCATTTCACAGAATATCATGTTCAAGATGTTCATCAATTGTTCAAGAGAGCAAAAATGTGTAACAGCATAATTTATATATTTTATGTAAATGTATTTTTTGTGTGTGTGTTAGCTCATGTGCACAAAACATCGCACTTTCCCAGCTCAGCAGGCTTTCATGTAACTTGCTTTGGATGGAAAAAAAGGGGCTCAAGCCATTCATTTTTATGAAAAGAATTATCATTTCAGAAATTGGGGTTTTAAAGTCTCTAAATGACACAAATTCTTAAAATTCCTGAGCAGACAACTTATAGTTTTTAACCAGGGAGAGAAATATTACAGTTTGAATACATGGCACTACAAACTTAAGGGAGTCAAAACTCATTTTTTTCACATATCTTTGAAACATAGCATAAATTTCCTCCTGGACCTCATAGAGCATGTTGCAGTTTCCTAAAGCATCTACTTTGGTGGATCACCGGGAAATGAATATTTCATCATGGCAGCTTTGATTTTTAAAGTTATTTCAAAATGCCTCAGTTTTATGTTGAGGCTACTTATTTTTTCATTATGCATTTGTTTGAATTAATAGCATTTCTAAACAAAATAATTGCAAACACATTGAAATGCTAGACTATTGATTTGACAAATGATTTGAACATTTTTGATTTTGTTGTCTTCCTGTTGTCACTATTTCTACTTTTCCTTTCTTCCCCTTTTCAAAAAAAAAACCCTTTAATTTTTTTAAATCTGCACTTTTCAAGTTAAAAATATTTTGTGGAACAAGAATCCTTGTAAACGCACACTAGCCATCAGCTGTGTTGTTAGTACACATTTATTAACAATTTTTCAGGTATTTGCACAGAGTCCACTGCCTGATTTGAAATGCTAGTGCACATTTGCTTCACAAAATATTTGCTCTTTAATTCTAAAGAGTGTAATTTTTTTTCAGACTCTGCCTGCTATTAAAAATACATTTTGCAAGACTTCAAATTGTTTCATAGAGATGTTATAATAAGTTTTGGTTCTGCATCTGAAATTCTTTCAATCATAGAACCTCTCTGAGCTAAATGCGATTTTTTCTAAAGGAAAGATTCAAATCCTTAAGGGCACAAATAGAAAAAATAATTCTATTGCTGATGGTAAACTGAAGGATATTGTCAAATAGGCAAAACACAGACCCAGCTAAACAAAAAGTTGAAGGTATTAGCTTATTTTTGGATAGAAAAACAAACTTAGTAAGTGGAAGTAGTGTTGCATAAACAAATCGTCTATCCTTATTTGGCTTTAGGTTTCTCAGTTGCTGCATCATTTCCCATATATATTTCTAACAATATATCAATTTGCCTGAATCACCATTGTACTCTCTGAAAGCTCTACTTGCAGATACTCAGTAGGACAGAGAGCTATGCCTTTTCACTTTGTGCTTCCATTTAGGCACAATTATCCTGAGTTATTTCATTTCTATATGTTCTGTAGAGATCCATTTAAGTGGCAGTTGTGCAAGTTTATGCAAATTTCCTGCCAGTGGGGAATCCAGATTTTAGTTGAACTCCAGGACCAAAGATTGAGCCTGACTACCTTTGTTTTAATTCCCTTTTAATTCCCTATGCTTCTCGTTTTTCCTCCTTATGAATCAGAAATAAATAAACAAAAAACCCCAAAAAACCACAAGCTTTTTGGAACTCAGGTTCTTCTTCAAATACTAAATATGGAGGTAGTTCATGCTTTTTGAGTAACCACATGGAAGGGTGCCTGATACCAATGTGTTTTGCTCAGAAATATGTAATTCTAAAAGCAGCTCTGGGCCTATATTCATATTGCCTAGCTAGCTTTATTTGAGTATTCATGGAATTAAAGTGATTAGATTAGGAGCCCTCTCCTGGTGGGGGTCTCTCTGCAATCGCTGGAGGGAGACAGACTAGGCTCTGGAATTGTTCATCTGCTGTGATGCAGAGGAGTGGGAATAATCCAGCCAAGAGGTGGCCAATGACCTAGCACCTTGTGTGGCACCTGGCTGTCACCCTGGTCTTGGAGTTGGGCCCTCCTCAAGGTGCTTGGGCCACACAATTCTTACTTCTGCTGATCACTGGACAAGCGTAAACTGCTAAAATTCACTTTTGAAATAAAAAGGAAGTAGTGGTAAATACAAAAATCGTCTCAAAACTGATTCAGTCCTATTTCTTTCCCAAGGAGTGAGGAAGGTTCAAAGCTGGGCATTTGACATTAAAAGCTTTGTGGAAGTTAAGACAAGGTCAAAGGAATGTGGGAGGAGTTTTAGTTAATGTGATAATTTCCACATGATCCGTGTAACATTCTTAGAGGTTCAGTGAGATTTGTTTTCTTCTGTTATTTTCTTTTCTCTGTTGATTTCTTTTTCAAGCTATTGAAATATCAATAAAATGTAGAGGGTGTGGATTACATCTGTGGGTATAAATAATTCCATTTACTGTGGATTTTCATGACTATTCCTTGAGGTAAGGAAGCAGCCTTCAGTTTCTAAGCAGAGATAGTGAAAAAGAAATGCTGAAGTTAGAAGGAAAAAATGAAGAATCCTGAAATACCGCTGTTTAGGTTTGAGACTGAAATCACTACAGTGTAATTTTTTTCCTTCAAAATAGTTCTGCTGACATGAACATGCACATGAATAATATTTACAAGTCCAGTCCTCCATATGGTTGTCTATGCTGTTATTAGGCAGTCTAGTTTTACTTCAGCTGTCACTCAGCTGTCACAAAATTTGCCAAGTCTCTGCTAAGGCCTGTATTTTGGCTGGTTGTGTGTGTGTGTGCCTAGAGCTGTGCTGTTCAGCATCCACTGGGCAGGAGGTAGCCTGGCTTCTCCTCTAAATGCTCTGCGTTCCATGATACAAGCTCCCACACAGCACAGTGGGACACTCAATCCTCCTTGCTCCTTCCAGACCTTCCCCATGAGTGCAGCTCACTAGCAGGACAGAGGGGGAAGCCATAAATTCACTTATATTAAGGATATTTTAGTTACTTGTTCATATTACTTATACAGTGGGAAAGAGGGAAAAAAAAATCAAGGAATGGATAGACACTTGATTTTAATGAGCATTTAACGTAGAAGAATATTTTTGACACAGATTATGTCTTGTTCTCCTGTTGCAGTTCATGTCTTAGAGCAAAGGAAGCAGAGGAACTGTGGGTGTTCTGGTGTTTTACTCTTACTCCTCAGTGGCGTAGGTAGAAGCTTAGAGACATGTTTGCTGTTGTTTTGAGAGTGAGGTATTATTACTTGGCTGTCAGTAGCCATAGTAACACTGCTTTCCCATTTCTATTGAATGCTTGGTGCTGAAGGTTTCTTTAATTCTGGCAAACTGCTTTTCTCTTTGTTTATTTTTCTTGTCAGAATTTGTTCCCCTTGGACTTTAAAACTAATTTAACAAGTTAGCCTATAATTTAACATGTCATAAGCTGGAGGTGCTTCCACAATTTTGGTGCAGAATCTGTTGGTTCCTAATAGTTGTATTTGTTCTGCCAAATTGTTTTAATGCCCTAAATTTAGGACACATTTTCAGCTGGTGTTGATGGCCAAAGCTTCTGTTGGGCTCTCAAGGCATGGCTAAACAGATGGGCACAGACAGCTGTAAGCTTCCCTGTCCATTCTGTGAGCCAGCCAAAATCAAGCCATCTCTGCTTTGGAAGTTGTAGAGCTCCATTTTTGAGATGCTGTGCCCAAACATTTATCTACTGCCTCTTTGGCAGAATTTTCAGATCTGAGCTGGCTCCTGCCTGTCCACCCTGGAAAGTGAACAGGAATGTTCATGCCTGGCTCTGTTCTTTGTGTGTGTGTGTGTGTGTGTGTGTGTGTGTGCCTGAAGGAGTCCAACCCTGGCTCATGCAGGGTTTGTGACTGACTTTGTCAGTCTGAGAGGAGGCTCAAGGGCTGCCTTTTTGTGTCATTCAAAGCAAAACTGAAATACTGAGTAGCGCTGGCTTTTGCTTTAAGGTGCTTGCCAAGGTTGTCACCTTTAGGAACCCTCTCATGGAGGGGTGGTGTGGCAGCCAAGCTCATCTTTGAGCACCTCCTTAGGTCGACTTGTTTGCTTTAAAATGCAGGAATATTTCATAAGCCTTTCCATTGCCTGGCCTGAAACTGCAAGTGCAGGAATTCATGCTAACTGCCATATTTGAAACAAACTCTTTTGAATGCCAAACACATTATAAGGAGCTCAAGGCTTCACAGTCTTTTCCCATTTTCCACATCTTTGTGTGCTTGCCATCTGCTGATGTGCCTTCTCTAATTTGGATTGTAAGGTCCCTAGGATATTGCTCTAACTTTTAATATCTTTCTTTTGAAACATGGTTGGTAGTTATAATAATGATAGCTAATTAGAAGAAATAGAACATTGACAAAATTTTTCTTCTCAATGATCTGATATTTCTAGTTTGATTAGGTAGGTAGGCACAAAGCTTAGAGACGCTTTCTGCTTCAAGTATAATTTGTGGTAGATGGTACTTCTGGGAACTTCCACAGAGTGCATGTCAACACACTCACATGACTGTAACACTCTCAGCTGAAGCATTTAGTGCTGCATAGCACAAAATGCTGCTGAGACAAAGAAAGCATTCATTGCTGATACACAGAATTCAGTAGTACTGCTTCTGTTTTTTGATTTTACTGTTCCAGATGTTCAAAATGAAGCTCTTGGCTGTCAGCTCTGGGGAAATATTCAAAGGAGCAAAGAGCAGCTAGCTCTATAACTCCTACCAAGCATGAGTGTGTGTAGGGAATGTACACAGCAGTGAATAGGGTAATAAAAATTTTTCTGGGCTCTTGACTTTTGAATTTTTGCAGTGTGATGTAAAAGTCAGAATAGCACCAAACCCCTTCTGCTTAAATGATAAGGATCTGTCTATAGGTACTTTTCTTCATCTGACTTCAGGAGGAATTGTGCATGCCATGTATATAGGCAGACTGTAGATTGTTAGATTAGGAGAGCGCAGAATTGGAGGATTCTGTATTATGCTTAATTTTGGCTAATGAGAAGCAGTACACTAAATTATCCTCTTGCAATCCAGCATCATGCTCATGAGTATGGAATTGATGCAAATCTATATTTTTTGAGGAGGAATCAGTTTTGGAAGTTGAAACCAGGAAATAGAAACTTTTTCTCTGTTAACGCTGGTTTCTATTTGCCTCCATAAGAGCTAGGGAACTTGTTTTTTTCTTTTTTATTGTTTATATCTTAATAAAAAGGAAGCAAGAGCTGTCATTGGGTTTGATTTACACAGAGAGAGAGAGCCTCCAGATGAGCGTCAGATCTAGTGAAGCATGTCCCATGTCACATAACCATCCATCTCCTTTCTTCAGTGAGCTGGGTTTCTGCTTCCTTGGGATGTTAGATTTAAATCAGCAGGTGATACAGGCACTGCTCATTTGGACTGTGGTTTTCTCCCTCCTGTATGATGGTGTTGATATCAGCTTTTCATGGGCATTGCAGCAGCATTATCAGCACAAGAGGCAAAACAGGTCTGCTTTTAGTCTCGGTAGGTCTATTAGAGATAGAGAACAGAAGTGCCAGAGAAGCTGAATTGATATCACAGCTGAAAAAGAAAGTAATCCTGTTAAGTCAGTTAGCACAGCTTTATAAACCTTGCAGTGTTTCATGAGAATATTATTTGGTTGTCTTTTTGCATGCAGATTCTTAACCTGTCTGAAGTTATCTGTATTCACCAGTCCTTGATCCCAATTCATCTGCTGAAGTCTTTTGCATATGTCCTCTACTAGTATCCTTCAACAATCATCTGTGGGCTTCTTGTTTTCCTTCAGCCTGTTTGATGCAATTTTTCAGGCTGACAGACTTTGTTCATGTTCAGAAAGGTTTTCTTTCAAATATGAAGTAGCCAAGTCTTTACTTACTGAACTTGAACATGAAAAAATGGTTCACTTACCCATACAAAATTGCAAGCAAGCATTTGCTTTCAAAGCAATGTCCTTTTGTGGCTTTTTCTCACATGCTCATTAGCCACTGTGAAGTGTTTAGGAATAGAAAAAAGGATTTAAGATGCTTTAAGAAAAGATAGTGTTCTTGTTCTGTTGTTATTCATTTTTACTTGTTAGTGTGTAGAGATCCCTTTCAGGCCCACTGGAATTGCTACCATCCAAATATGTCATAATAGACAACCCTTGTCCCAGAGATTTGCCAGGCTAAAGAAATCATGGGCAATGGTCCAGAGAAAGGGACAGCAGAGAAATGGAATTACTTGGCTGAGGGCACCCAGGATTTACTGTGATCTGGAGAAGGGGGAAATGTGTGCCTGTGCCAGGGCTCTCTGTATAATACTGTAAGCCAGTCCCATTATTTTAGTGCTGAGCTGAACCCCTCTGCCCTCATTAAGCAGCCACTCATGAGGGTGTTAGTTGCAGAAATTAATACATCTTTTATCTTAATTTTATTATTTTAATGTTGAATTTCCTCCCAGACTGATAAGACTGATATTTTCAAAGCTAATTGTTAAATTCTAGGCTGTCTGCTGCACCTTGAGGAACCAAGTTCTTTGCAAAATATTTTTGGATTAGTAGATTTTTGTGACTGAATCAAATTAGGGCACATATTCCAGTGTCCCAGGACTAGCCTCCATTTGTAAAGCTGCATGCTTTGTCAGACAGAACTGGACCAGTGGGCAGAAAATGCCATTCAACACTGGGGAGCACGATTCTCCTCCCCATGCCAGGGTGCAGAAGGTTTCTGTCTTTACTGCAACACATGGAATTTTGTTGTTGGATGAGTAATGAGAAAGAAAAACAAAACTATTTCCCCCTTATTTCTTGTTGCAGAAGCACTTTTTTCTCTGAATCTCTTTACAGAGAGTATAGGAATTCCAAGGGTAAGCAGTGGATGACTATACAAAATATTTATTTGAGAGGTGGGTGTGTGTATGGGTGTGCATTTGAATATAAGTCAGAAATGACAGTAAGAAGGAAATTCCCTGTCTCTTTAAGTTTATTGAAAATCTAAGCAGGACAAGATATTTCCATGCTCACTTTCACAAAATTCATGTGATAAGGTATATCCCCCCCCAAAAGTAGGACTAAAAACATCTGGCTTTTGTTAGTGGAAAACTTGTATGTATTTTGTAGAAATTAAAATACTTAAGCACCATGAAAGCCTGGAATTCAGAAGCACAGTCATTGAATTCCCTTTGCTATTAAGGGAAGGCTGATACACAAATAATTTTAAGTTCCAATCTGCTAAGGATGCCGAGTTTCCTGTCCATATAATTCTTCAGTCTATTTGTAGACTGTGAAAGGCAACACGGCTGCTGGAGATATCATTGCTTATCACTTGGCAAACACGTGATCATTGAACAAACACAAGATATCCCTGTAGGCAGAAGCTCTCTGTGTGCTCAGATGGTTGAGTTGAGGAAGAAGGGTGACTCACAGGGCTCTCTGGAAGCCATAGATAACAGAAATGCTGATGCTACCTGTCTTGGTTTAGAAAGACAGGTGTCTGCCAGGAAAAGTTGGAGTTCCCCTCGGAATGGAGAATGTAAACCCCCTTCCTCCGAATTTTTACAGTTTTGCAATTAGGGGCTTTCAGGCAAAAATATGGGAATAGGAGTAAGTTCTTTACTAGGAATATTAAAAAATACAAATGTAGTAGTAAAAAAAAAAACCCAAGCAAACAAACAAAAATCCTAGAAAACCCTGACAGAGTCAGGAATACGACCTGACACCCTGTTGGTCAGGGTGTTGGAAGCAGTCCTAATAAATCCTCCTGGAGTTACAGATGCGGTTCTGTGGAATAGAGATGATCCTGTAAAAAGGCCAGTGGTGGTGAGATGGGTCTGGTCTTCCTCCGGGAATCCAGTGGAAGAACCAGATACCTGGTGTTCCTACATCTCAGTTTTATCTAGGTAGGAACTCTTGGCTCTCCCCCCACTGGGTGGAGCATCTCCCAATGGGATGATGTAATGTGTCATGTGATTGATGACCCTTAATGGCCCATTATCAGCATATATCCCCCTGGAGGGAGGATGGTGGTGAAAGAGATAAGAAGCACTGCCCCACCCAGTTTTATCAGCTGAGCCATTATCAGAAGGCATCTGCCCCCCTCCCCCCTGGAATTACAAGACATAATGAACAACTCGTCCCCAGCTGCTTTCAACAGATGAAACAGAACACATATTTTTTGTTTACATAACCCAAGACGCTGCATCAGCACTCCTGAGCACCCAACAGCTCTGCTCTTGCTTGCAGTGATGCTGCTCGCACTGGGCACTGAGTCTGCCAGAGGGCATTGTCATGACCTCACGAAAAACAAAGCAGAATGAGAATTTTTTGTTTGCACCTATGTACATTGTATTAATGCACAAATGCAGTGGCATTTTGCAGTGGTATTCCCCATTCTCTTTAAAGTTACAATGAAATGAAACAGAGATGTGGGGAGGTGATTGCACTCACTCCGGTGTCTTGTCTGTAATAGTCATGATTGGGATGGCTAGCAAAGAGAACTTGCTCAAGTGCCCTTATAACTGGAAGAACATGGGAATTGCTGTGTTAAATACTCCCTGATCAGTACAAATTCTTCAAAGTGAACTGTGCTTAAGTAACTGATTTTTGATTGCCTTAAAAATCTGAAAAAGTAGAATTAATTTTTCAGTTTAGCTCCAAAACCAGATCGAATTCAGAGAAAAGCTTGTGGGTTTTTTATCACTTTCAAACAAAGGGGCATTTTGAAAATACAAAATTAAAATGTTTTAAAATGTAAATATTTTTCAACTCTATATTTCAGCCAGGCAAACTTGAATTTGTGAATATCTATTGACATCAATTGCTCAAGTCAGATCAGGTAAGCTGTGTGTGCTGTATGGCTACGCTATCTGGAGGAAAAATTTCACTAAACCTGGAAAAAATCAAACCCCAAGAATATCACCCCTAACCTTCTGCTTCTAGCTAAACCTACTTTCACTTGAGCCATGACAATAGTTTATTCAGCTTTTCTATCACTTGTCTCTAGGCCAAAAATTTCTATATTTTTTCTAAATAAATGCGGAGATAGTAATTTTATTATGCAGGTTGAATGCTTTATACAGCTCTCCTAGACTTGCTGACATAATGATGTCTTGTGGCAATACTTTTCCAAGATTAGTATTGTAGCACGTAAAAAATTATGTCTTTTCTATAGATTTCCTTGTTTCTGTGAGCTGTGCTTTAGAGATTTTAAAAATGTTATTGGATTTTCCCTATAAAGATAATGAGTTTTGCTCCTGTGGCATCAAGTATGAGAGTATATTCATTGTTTATACACAGACAGTAGAACTAGAAATGGCAACTTTGAAATGTTGACAAAAGCAAAATATTTGTGCTTTCCCTGACAAATGAGGGTATATTAATAAGTTTGGACTTAATCTCACAATAATATATGCCCATATAAGTATTCTCCAAGCCTTGTGCAGGAGCTGTTGCGTCAATCATTACAACAAATTCCTTTGCCTTGATAAATTAATTTATACCATTTTTTGGTGCTATCGCAGGACAATTCTACATAGCAGAGTAGTTGCTTAAGGTCAAGTTAGCAGCATTTTATTTTGAATGCAAAATTATGTTCCCTTGCATTTGTCTAAAAGCATTACCTGGAACCAGGAAAACTTTGACTTTCCTGTTTGCTGGTCTGTCAGACCCAGCACAGCACACATGCTGTCACATCTGTGTCAGGTGAGCTCCTCCACATCTTTTGTCCTGGAGCATCTAGCCACAGTGGACACTGTTTGAAGTAAAAAATGGAGTGTGTGCAGCTCCAGACTTTCTCTGCCAGTCCACGGACAGGGCATGGCTAAAAGAGCTTACAACTTGAGTATGGCAGGGCCAATAAAGGGACTGGCTGCTGAGATAAACTTAGGATCAGGAACTGGGCTTGACAGAAGATTAAGATTGTTTCCAATTTGCCCTGGAAACAGTGGAGAGGGTAAAAATGGCATCAAATATTCTGCTTGGTAATTTTGGCATCTGGGAGAAAAACTTCATATGTTGGGCCTTATGCATCAAGAAGTGCAATATTAGCTGTCTGATGCAACCCCTGAGGCTGGTATCATTGTGTATATTGTGTGGGGATGGCTGGTTTCCTCAGGATCTGCAGGAGCTGATTGATAGAGCTGTCACAGCCCCTTATGTGTCAGAGCCCGGGGAGGCCTGTGAGGGAAAATTTTAATGGTGTTTGTCATCAAAGAAAAATTTTGTGCTTCTCACTTCAGTGGTCCTGCTGACACCATCAACAGAGGATCATGGCAAGCTTTCTCTTGTCGGCCTGATCTTTACTGGGGCTTCTCATAGATCCTTTTCACTGGATGTGTCTCTTCTGCACCATTAAAGGCAGTGACAGGACTCCAGCTGCTCAGAAAGATAAAGTCTAACAGCTCTAGAATATTCTAGCTAGATACAAAAGTCATGAATATGTAAGATTTAAATAACTGTCATCTTGCTTGCAGGATGAGAGGAATAAGGAATGAAGTATTTGTGTAGGGATTTTGCTGCTTTTTTTTTTTTTGTTTTGGTTTTAAAAAATTCTTGTGTTAATGCACATTTTCATAATTTATAATTTGTCTGCATCCACAAAGAAGCTCAGGTTCATGTTCATAGGCTGGATGGGTGTGTGCTGGCAAAAAGGCTGATAGGACACAGGTTTGTGCTGAAGAAGAGCTGTCTTGTCCCCGAGGAGAGAGGGCAGGGCAGGCAGGCAGAGTCCAGCTGGTGAAGGAATTTGCAGGAGCTGCAGCAGTGGTGATTCTTGCACAGGGAGAGGAGATGGTGATGAGGACTGCAAAGGCATTATGTCATGGGTTCTGATTCCTTCTTGTGACCTTGGATATTGAAGGAATAAGGAGAGATTGTAGTAGTGTGTTAGAGGTGCTGTGCAAGGCATAACAGAAAATATGGGATTTTTTAATCCAAGATCCCTTATTTCTAAGAAAAGAAAAATCTGAATGTGTTTTCTCAGAAAATGTCAATCACAGAAAACATAGGAAATGTGGATAAGCAAAGCTGATTTTTGGTTTTTTCTTATAATTTTGGGATGCAATCTGTAAATGCTTGAAATCAAAGGAGATTTTCTGTTCCCAGCTGCCACAAAACTGAGCACTGCAGAGGTGCTGTGTACTGTGGGAGCATCAGCTCCTCTGACCCCAGGATCAAGGCCCAGTCCCCCTGGCACGGAGCACACTCCTGGGCTCTGCTGCACACCGTTCTGGAATGTCTGGGGAAGCCCTAACCTATCTACCCAGCACTTTTGGTGGCAGTCTGAAGAATTTTAAATATATGTGTTTCTCCAGTTTGAATGTGGTGTAATAAATGCAGTGAACATAAATGCCTCATGGAGCATGAGTCAAAAATAGGGAAAGGGCAACAGGTTGTCTTAGAGAGCTATTCAGAAACAGAGCAGAGTCTTTCTTTTTGCAATGAAGCAAGATTGTAGGGAAATATCTAGATGAAAGGAAAAGGACAGTTTCATACCATGTGGACACAAGAAGCCATATCCAGGCCTACATTTCATCTTCTGAGAGATGTCACTGACAGGTTGTGGTTCTGTGTTCAAGCTCCCTGCACTACAGGAGGAAGCACTTACGGGTCCTACTGAAAACAAGCCAAGTAGCAGCAGCAGCAGGAAAGTTTAGCAGTAGGTAATTAACCAATTGTACCTCTTTGCTCACCATGATAAGGGAATATTTATAGCTACTGTGAAAAAACTATGCCTTCACAAAGGCAAAAGTAGTTGTGATTTCTTCCCTTAATCTTTGCTTCTTTTTGGCAGTGACATTTATGAATCAGCTTGTGAGTAAACGTCATTAAGTTAATGTAGTTGCAGAGTTTCCTTTCGTATTGCCAAAGGTTTCATGAAAATAATATTGTTTTGTAACATGCAAACATGTAGCAAAATAGCTGTAAATAGACTTCAAGTTTGACGGTGTTTTTTTTTTTTTTTTCCAAGTATAGCTTTCTGTTGCTCTTTAAAAAGTTGTTTCTTTATTTATTGCCTTTCCCTTCAGAGTGAGTTCCTGGAGATGCTGCAGTATGATTGAATGTTTCCTTCAACTTTTTAAAAAAAGTTTCTGCATTAAAACTTAGCACAAGTGTATCAGGGGATCTGTCTTGCTGTCAGTTTTTCAAAACAACTACATTTTGAAGTCAGTGGGGATATCTGTTGAACAAGGTGTGGCATAATATGGCCTAGGGCTGCTAAGTTGCTTACTTGATAAATGTTGCAGGAAATATGTTCTGCTTGTTGCACTCTTGCTCTTTTTACTAAGTGTCTTAACTACCAGCTTCTTCTAGTTAATGGTTTCCCCATGAAACTGCTCTTTCTGCCAGACTGGCATCAGTTGAGAAGAAGGAAGAGAATTTATTCTGACAGCTGTCCCTCTTGTAGAGCAGCTGGTACATCTTCAGCAATTATGGAACACCAAAGAGAAGGGACAAGAGTCCATAAAGAGGTAGCTCATCACACTTGGCCTTTTACAACAGGTACTCAAGGGGGTATATTAGCGCTGCTTGGCTGACTTGGAAAGAAATCAGATGGCTTTACTGTGCCTAAGGCCTTTCATCCTTTTAGATACTTCCAATCTGGACATAGTTTGTGATTTTTTTTTTTTTTTTGTGCATTAGGGTTGATAGTGAATCAATGTAGTAGGGTTGATAGTAAAACAATGATTCTTCTAGTCCTGGAAACTTCCAGGGAAGAATTGGAAGACTGAAGATTTTTTCTATAACATAATAACTTTTAGCCTCAGTAGAATGGCCTGTGTGAGCATCTACATATTGACAGAGCTGGCAAGCAGCTCTAGCAAACACATTACTGATTTTTAAATTGCAGCTTGAGCACTACAAAGTTAAAGATAGCCCTTAATATTTTGGTGAACTTTGGGAACAGGGTGTTCCCAAAGGTTTTAATATCCAATTCCTGCTTATTGCAATTTCTTAGTAAAAATGGCACATATTTCCCAGTGAAGGCCAGACATGGAAGAGGTTTCACTGAAGTTATTTGGTAAATTCTAGACCAGTAAGCCCCTGGGGTGGAAATAGTTGGAACCCAGGAATGTATTCAAGGAAAGCAATTTAGTGCAATTTTCCTCTTTCCAAATTATCTGCTTATAACCAACTGCTTTTGGAGAAAGGCAAAATCAGTTTAACCATTCTTGGAGTTTTAAGACATCTATCTACTCCTTCTACTGCAATCATTAATCTTTCCACTCTTTGGCTTTGCCTTTCACAACTGGGTAGTGGGTCCTCTAAGGCAAAGTTGCTTTTGCCCAAGTCCCTGGTTTGTGCAGATAGCATAAGTTATTTTTCAAGTGTAATGAATTAGAGAAAGGGAACTAAGCCCTATCTCCACAGAAGAAACTGTGGAGAGCTCATGTGACCTCACTCATGCAAAGCTACGTCAGAAGCCTGAGGTAAAGACAAGGCTCTGTAATGAGAAAAGGAAAGAGAAGAACCAAATTTTAAAGTCTGTGTGATTCATTTGTTCCAATGCAACACTATAGGAAACAATCCCCAAAACATGCACGTATGCTCACCTTGCTGGGTCTTTTGGGTATCAGTGGTTCTTGGACATCAAAAAATGTGCTCTGTGCAGCAAATCTCACTTTGAACTAGTTGGAAATATTGAAAATATTTTTTTCTCTTTTTCTATTTTTTTTTTTCATTTTCATCCAACAGCATGATTTTTAAGAATGTCTTTTTTATTAGATGCTTTAAGGTCAAGAGAGATTTCTGATTACATTTGTGAATAGAAAAGCTTAAAATGACTGTGTCTCAAGTCACTACAAAATTGATGCAGATAGTCTAAGTTAAGTCAGTGCTGTTATTGATGTGAAAGTAGGGATGTTGCCTATGTGTCTTTCACCTAGAAGGGAGGTCTCAAACTTTGCTGGAAAAGCTGATACTTTTTTCAAAAGAAGATGCACTTTGCATTTCTCACTGAATCAAGACCCTCACCCTGCAACAGGCTGACTTGTAGACTTCTCTGTCTGTTTCTGCTCTTCTCATTTTTAGTGAAATGTCTTGCTTTCTGAGCATCTGTAATGACAGCTGTAGCCATGACATTTGTTAGAGATTAGTAAAGCTGGAAAGGAACTGATATCAGCTATGTGAAAACCAGGTTACAGGCTTTATAAGTTCTGCCTGACACCTGAATGACTCTGATTTCTTTCTGCATAGTTATCAACATAGCAAGACACCAGCTTTGATCTGTGTGTTCATTGCTGTGTTCACCAGTGCAGCCTCATGTCTCTGTTTCCTCACTTATCGGTTAAGTGTGAGGTCACATCCAGTTGTTTCAGCTTCTTTCCAGAAGAATATTTTCTTAGTCATTTTTTCAGTGCCAATAACAATGGGATTTTCATCTTTCATTGATTTTCCCATGCTACTTCATTTGAAAAATAAAGAGAATCTGTTCTCTTTACCCTTGACACTTGTTTTATAAAGGGGATACACAAGAGGTAACCAGAGCCAGCTGTTCTTCAGATGAAAATACAGAGCTTTATTGCCACTGGAAGAGTTATGTCCACTTTTACAATCTCATGGCATGCCATAAATATTTTTGCCCTCTGAACAAATATATTTGAAAGCATTTTCCTGCACTCTAATCCTTTCTGTAGAAAGATAATGTTTCCAAGTGTTGCCCTCTAAGCAGCTAATCACTTGCTCAGCTTCCCACACTTTAGCTTTTAACCTCTCCTTTCTGAGAGATGAAGATAGTTTAAGTCTGGAAGATAATGTTTTTCTACTATAATACGTATAGGGAAAGCAGCTTTTTAAAAATCCAAGCAGAATGGGATCTGCAGTATTTCACTTCATAAAAGTATCAGATGAGGAAGGATAATTACCTGAGTGCAAACTTAAGTAACTCATTAAATGCACCAAAATTATGAAAGTAGTTTCTTGATTTGACATTGAGATTAGTTTTAAAAAAGCAGCTGCCTTGTCAACAGAAACAAAGAATTCAGCACTTTCCCTTATCCTCTTGCCAAGCTGCTGTTTGGCCTTATCTTTTAATTAAACCTGAACTTTAAAATACATGTGTCTAGCATTCCAGTTTACTAAATAAAATATGAATAGGCAAACAGTAGTCAATTAGCATTCAGTTCAGAGATTTCTGGTTGTTATTTTTTTCCTCCTTACAGGATGGACTCGGTTTTGTTGCAACTTAAAGTCATGAATTAGGAAACAGAAATTACAGTCTCGTGCTAAAAATGTTATCAGTTTCCAGTAGAATTATTTTCTATTAGGAAACTATGCTCAGCTGCTTTAATTTTGTGTTAAACAGAGACATTGCTCCCAAGAAATGAAAGCTAGAATAACAATCTCTACACCTTATCAGTCCTTGTTATGAACTCCTGTTCAAACTTCATTTGATACATTTTCTTCAATTCTCAAATGTTTTTTCTGGTTTTCCTATTAAATTTTTTTAAAGTTATTTTTAAAACTTTTTGAGGAATTGAATTTCTTTGGGGAATTGGAGAGAAAACCCTAACTACCAGGAAGCCAGTAGGATTTTACTTTTTTTTGGAGGCCAGTTTTCATAAGGTTCCTCAGATGAGACTGAATGGAATTGCAATTGCTATGAAATTAATTGCTATGCAACCCCGCAGTTTTGACTTAGGGGTAGTTATTCATTCAACAAATGGAAGTAAAATCTCATGACATAGATAACCAAGCCCATAGTACTAGAACACAATTCAAAGTGCTGAATGTCAAAGAATGCAATTTCTGGCTACTATGGCTAAAATCCACATAATTTAAGGCTTGTCTCAGCCTAGAAAAGGACTTAATTTCGTCCTAAAATAAGAAATGCTGATGGGAACAATGATATTCCTGAAGTTTAATGTATAGTTTTTTAGGTTAAACCTCAAGTGCTTACAAATAATAGAGAAATTACAAAGCAATCAAGATTAGTCCCAAATTACTCATGGTTAAAGAAAGAGTTGAGTGTATAGAAAAAGAATTAGTGCTAAAACACATGTATGCCCAATGGAAATAAAGCTTACATTTAGAACTCTGGTGATCTAAAATATTTTCACCACCTTGAAAATACTAACAGTCAAGGCCACCCTTTTCCTCAAACATAGATGATGACTGCATTTTCATTTCTGTTCAATACAGCATTACATTGCAGTTTTGTGCACATTAATAATGCAGCATGGGTGTAATGGTATAACGAGTCATAACCTAGAATAAACACAGTGTATTTACCTAATCACGAAATGATGTCGTAAGCAATGAGGCTAAAACAAGCACCTAAGAAAGAATTCACAATGGAAGGAAGCAAGACTGTTTCCAGTAACTCTATGCAAACATTAAGAAGCTGGTTAATTGGTAAAATGAATTGGAATCAATTATGCATGAATCCTGTGGCAAGTACAGCAGCACTCAACTCATTAAGAAATCATAGTTTGGAATGCAGGGTGCCATTCTGACCGCATTATATCCTCAATATGCTTATGGCCACTTTTCAGAGAATTGCAAGGTAGCTTAGTAGAGTGCACTGTCATTAGGAGAAATACCTGGGATTTCTGAAGCATGTGGGAACTCAAGAATCCTTTGAACTTGTGAATTCCCTGACAGATGAGTGAAGACAATATGCTATCTTTAAAAACAGAAGCGGGCTAACACTCAAAAAATGAGGCCCCTGGGAAAATTTAGAAACAAATAACTAATCAATTTGCATTTTTAAAAAATCAGGAGATAATAAAATGATAAAAAGTGCCATTATAGTTTTTCAAAAAAAGATTCTGTCAAAACAATTTAATTTCCTTCCTTGACAAGGTAACCAGCATAACATCTAGGAAAACAGAAAACAATAAAAATAAGAAATCTGTATTTTAGCATGGCTTTTTTGACACTCTTCAAGGTGACATTCTCATAAGCATTGTAAAGTATTATGGTCTAGCTTTAATCACAGTAAAGAGGACGCACAACGTGGATCAAAATTTCCCCGCTTTAGTTAGTGTGGATTATTGGACTTTATCTGAGACATGTCCTTTTAGGCAAGGAACAGATAAACAGCATAACAGACCATAAAAATGATACAAAAATTATAAAGAAAAATCTAGAAGTTTACCTATATAAGGGAATATTTCACTATGGAAGTTGAAGAGTTTTCTGCATTGCTAATTAATGGCAGAAAAAAATTACATCAGATAAGATTTATTTTGGATCTTAAGAAAAATTTCTTAAATGTTACAGAGGATGAAGTATTGGGACGATGTGGTGTGTTCAGAGATTCATGGCGTTACAGAACAATTTAGGTGGGAAGGGTCCTTAAAAGGATATTTCTTCCAACTCCCCACTCAAATCAGATCCAACAAGAACAGGTGGCTCAAGATGATGTCCAGTGAAGTTCTGATTATTCATTTTTGGTTCCAGAGGCTTATACTGAGTTAAATACAAGGTGTAGACAAATAGAGTCCCTTTATTTTTCATGAACTACAAAGCCTGGTTGGTATTATATGAAGGGTTAAGGAAAGGAGGAGTATTTTAGAAATGCTCATTTTTTCAAGTAGATTTCCTCAGACATGAACCCTCTGATAAAGCTTTGGAGATGTAGAAGGAAATTAAAATTACTAGGACATTGTTTAAAAACCACACAGTTCAAAGAAAGCTTAATAGAAGAAGCTGAAACTTCTGCTGTTATGGGTTTAGAAGATATTTGAAATGAAAATTTAAGCTATCAAGAATTTAAAACAGAGGAAAGAAGAAAACTAAGAAGGTGATATGTGTGCTCTGTAGATGCTTGCAAAAAACCCCAAAAAACTAGGAGCAAAAATATGTGCAGTCTAAAATGAAAAAGGGAAGTGACAAGGAGAAAGAAATTGGAAATTCCAAATGGTGGAAGAAGTCCTAATCAGCTGCTTGTGTTCATTTTCAATATAGATGTCTAATGAGGGCATAGAAATTAAATCTGAGGATTTGTGCTGGGAGCAAATAACTAGCACTGAGAATTAAATGAGAAAGAGCATAGAGTAAATAAAGTGATGTTTGATGAGATTGTTACAAAACAAATAATAAATATGCAGATTCATACAATATGCATAGAGAATATGAAAATAGTGAGGAGAAGAAGTCTGAAATTTTGGAAATTATATTTTTCAAATTTATGGAAGCCAAAATGATTACTCATCGCTTTTGAAAAAGTAGATTAGATAGCTGTATAAAAAAGTAGCTGGAAAATTATTGCATAACTGTGGTAATGGTCAATTATTTGAGCAAATATTCAAACAGAAAAAGGGAGAGTTGCAAATATTTTGGACTATTTTTTTCCCTTATCTAGATCATAATCCAACTTTAGCTATACTAAGGTTGATTTGTGGTGGCCCTCCTCTGGTGCTTACATGATCCTAACCTGGGCCATGATCTTGCACAACATCAGCAAACACCAGCTGCTTTTGCAAGTGGCTGATTGTTTGAGTTATTGTCCATTAACATTCCAGTCTCTTACATATGCTTAACTAAAGTAATAATGGTACTTTTCTGGACACTGAAGGCAAGAGGTAAAGCAAATGTTGCTTTTGAGTTTTGGTTGACCAAATATCATGATGAGTCTTTAATGAAGCAAAAGTACTTTGCCTTCAGACTAGAGAATGAAGATTTGGTGTAACATTGAGGAAAGAAGGAAAAGTCTTGTAGATACAATTAGGATATTACACAGTGCTTAGACTGTAATTTTCTATATGGTATTTTCTACTCAGACTGTCCTGCTTAATTTTTTTGTAATGAAATGTACTCAATCCCATTTTCAAGATAACATTTTGGAATGCACCAATTACCATGATTATCTGAAATGAATTTGTAGTTCAAGGAAATGTATTATCTCCCTTTTCCAGGGCTGGTTTACCTTTCCTGGGAAAATAACAAATGGCTGCACATATAATGTCTGTTAATCATGATAATACATAAATTGAACAGCTTGCCAGGATTGCATTTATTATTTTGCTCTGCAGCCATAGTAGATATTTCCTTCAGCTTTCCTTCACAGAGGTATATTTCTTCAGCCAGCTTAGAAAGAAGAAATATAATCTATTTCTATAAACATTGACATGTCTGCAGTCTTGACAAAACATTCCTAATTCGTAGTATGAGAAATGAGGAAATAGAAAGTCTTTAACCATGTTTTACACCATCCTACCGTTACATCCCTGGAAGTATTTGAGTTCTCTGCTCAGCAGAACAGGCATACCACATCAATTTTTTAATGTCACTGACCCTGTGGCCACCTTTCTATTGAGCTTCATCAATAATATTTGAAGAAGACTTGACCTAAAATGTACAGCGTTTTAAATCCTTCTTGCAATCTTTGTCTTTCAAAATATGCTTGTAGGAGAAGGTGGTGGTGATAGCAGAAGACATTCACTCTCTAACTGTAACGCTCAGCCTGCATCAACTCTAATTTTCGTTGCCCCCTTTGCCTGATGTCTTTTTTTTGCAAGGAGAAGGAAATTAACCTTCACTCTTGCTGAAGTCATTCTAATTAAATACAAATTCATCCAGAGAGTGTGTCCACAGGCAATTGAAATTAATGGTGAAACCACCCACAAGCAAAAATTTCAGTTTGGGTCATGCTCATTATTTGGAAATATTTGATGGAGTGAAAACTGGAGTAGAATTCACTAAGGTTACTCTTTCTTTCTTTCTTGTGCTTGTTTTGCTGTCTATATCCTCTGTCTTTGTATGGTTATTGACAAAGGGCATAAAAGCAAGAAAGGCTTCAGCCTGGGCTTCAGGGGAACTTGCCACCCAGTTGCCATTAGTTCAAAAACATTGGATTTTTTCCTTTTCATTAACTTATTTGCATTTGGAGCCCTTGTGCAATCCTCACATCCCCAACAAACCACTTATATGGGAAATGTGCAAAGAACATGACTGAGAATAATCTGTGAACAGCTTGAAGAAAATAGGGGCATAAACAAACACATAATTAATTAGATCTTTGTTAAAAATTAATATAAAACATTACACCTGGAATGCAGTACTGTCATCCAATATAGGGAGAAGAAAAACAAGCATGAATTAAAAAGAAAAATCTGCTTGTATAAGTGACTTTTAAAACCTTCTCCCTTTCCTGGAGGATATATTGGGAAAAGCATGGGTGTTATATGTTCAGTACAGTATCCAAGTGGCAGATAGAGCTTCTCCACCAAAACAAGTTCCCTATCCTATGCCAAGGAAAAAAACCCCAAGCTTGTAGAAAGCTCATAGAGCTGGGTACAGCAAAGCAAAGCTGTGTGAATGCCAACTGATCGTAGTGGAGCACCTTATAGGAGTTTTCTAAGCTTGAAACCCTGAAGTACTAAATCACCTTTAAAGTGGATTTAGTGGGTCTTCCAAATTTTTAATAAATTCAGATATGAAAGAGACTGAAGAACCATTCCTCAAATAAAAGGGTAAAATAACTATAATCCTGATGATATATGAGGAATATTCTCTTATCATAGAAGTCACTCTTACCAGATTCCACCAGTCTGTAAGATTTCATTATTTATGAAGTTTTTTTTCTGAATACTTTGTTTCCGAACCATATCGCTTGCAGTTCTTCAGCTTCTTATCTGCTTCTTACTCTCAGAAATCTTCTATAAAATCCTGTTAATGTTTTGCTCTCTGGACTACTGAATTTCTTCCTTTTGATGTCATTACAACCTACTGTTCAGCTTCTGGGTAAGGGTCTTGAGACTAAATGGGAGAGAGGTCTAAATGTGGGTTTAAGAATTTGCATTCCAGTGGAGATTCAAATTACTATTGATTGCAGTTGAGATGAATGTCAAGGAAAGAAGCACTGGTACAGACTTGGATTAATGTGGTGTGTCCAAGTGTGTTGGCAGCAGTGATCTGATATGAATATTTCTGTAGTAGGATTACCCTGGTTGTCTTGGGAAAAATGAATATAATAAATGATCAGACCTGTAGACTCATCACTGATCCTTTTCTTTCAGTCAGAAAAAGAAAAAGAAGCAATCTGTCCTTTGATCACCAAACCCTTTTTTTTTTTTTTTTTTTTTTTTTTTTTTTTTTTTTTTTTTTTTTTTTTTTTGTGGAGATTTACTGTGCTATTTTCTAAGAAGAAAACAAAAAAATGTCATCGGGAAAAAAAAAAATGCTGTGTGTAAGTGGCTGGCCCAGCAGACTGGGCTCTCCTGTGCCATTGCAAGTCATCCACCCGGGGCCACGTAGAGCAGTCATGCAAAAGGGATTGACAGGGATCCCCTGCTGTGTCTCTCAGTCTGCCTTGAAGTCCACTGAATCTAATGGGAGGTTTTCTGAAGACTTCAGTGGTATTTTGAACACATTTTTCCACATGTTTTTGAGTATAATGGGTGTATGTAGGTGCTCATGAATATCCAGTCCCTGAAGATATTCTGGCAGGATTTTTTTTTCAGGCTGTATAGCAGAGAATCTTGGATGATCTTTTAGGTTCTTTACTCAGTCAAATGCAGAAAATTCATGAGGCCTCAGGGGTTTGTTCCTCCAATTTTCACAAATATTGGTAGTTCTATCATGGTCTGCATACTGCAATTTAGTGATTATATCAAAGGAACTGAAGTGCTAATCCCTGTTGAGCTGTTGACTGTGTGATGAGAGGCTTCTAAAATCTTTCAAAGTTCCTGAAACAGGTGTTGTAAGGGATAAGAACATCAGACCAAGGCAAATAAAATCATATTACAGAAGCTTTGCTTCCACAGGAGCAGATTTCCTTATGCCATCCAAGTTAGCATATGGTTTTGCAACCTTTTGTTGTTTTTAAAATCAATCTCCTGCTCTAACAAAGTTCCAGACTAGCAAAACCAGAAAGTGAAACTACACAGACCAAAATTTACAATAGCAGTGGCAAGAACAGTTATCAACCTCTTTTGAAACTACTTACTGGAGCACTAACCTTTGTGTTTGTTTTTGCAAGACAGACAAATATCTACTGGGAACTAGATGGAGGTCATCCACACATTTCATATGGGTCACTGAATAAGGATCACAGGGTAGCAACTTTCATTTTAAATTAGTAATGCAGAGGTGAGGAGCACCATATTTCATTATTAATGCCACAGGCATTCCACATCTCTGCCTTCATTTCTGAATCCTACTGGTTCTATGAACCCTTAGGAACCTGGTTACCTTTAGGGCCAAACAGGTTGCTTTTTCTGACATTTAAAAGGGATTTTGAACCTTAAAATTGTCTGTTCACAGTGGCAAAAGATGCATCTGGAAGCAAAATGTAACGTGTGAAAAATACTTTTCAGGGAGCAAAGGAAAGGAATATATAAGAAAGAGAACAAGCTGTATTCCTTTTATATGATAAGACAATGAAAGCAAATATATAAAACCGTTGTGAAAACCAGAAAAGTAATAGTAAAGCTTCCTTCAAACAGATGTTTTTATTTGAAGAGATACATAAAAAGTTTTATTATTATCTAAGTACACCTTTCTTCACTTTATGACATGAGAGGGGAGAAGAAAGATAGGAAAAGGGAAAGTAACAGATATTTGGAAACACAATTATGGAATTTGCCATTTCAAAGAATCAACAAAATCCTCAGGATTGGATGTTGTTGTGCAATAGGCATGTCAGAGTACTTGATTTTCAGCAGGCTTAATTCTCAAGTGACAATTAAGTGGACCAAGAAATCAGGCTCTGACAACTGAATTCTCATATAATGTCCATATGGGCTTTTAAAGATTGACTGTGAGACAAAAATACAAGCATCTAATTATAACTCTAAAACAATTAGAGTTTATTGTTACCATTTTTTAATTAGGATGAGTAAGTTTTCAGTTCAGGCAACCCTATCTGTCCTTATGTGGCCTTCAAATGACAACCTATGCTTGCACTGGTGATGCTATAAAGTGAGGCAGTGTGTATACTATAATTCGGAATATTTTCAAAGAGAATGTCCATCTAAATTTTAAGTTTCCCAGAGGGAAAACTGCAACAAAGAGAGCAACTCCTGGGATATTATTTCATCAAACTGAAGCCATTTTCCCGTTGGCTAAAACAACTTACTGAACTTCATATATCTTTAACTGTTTATTTTGATGTAACAAGGAGACCTTTCTTGTTGGTGTTTGAAAGCCATGTTTGGACATTTGTGTCTGACAATTATATGGACTGTGGGACTTATATGTCTTAATTAAATCTGATTTTTTTCATATCTTTCTCCTGTTAGCCAGATGTGCTTCATCATCATATTTACTAACCAATTTTGTGAAGATAGTGAAATGGAATTGATTTTTCTAGAAGATTCTATCCATGCTGTGAAAAATACTTTTGCTCTTGCTTTCTTGGCTCTCATTTTGCAAGATGCTTCAAGTGTTTAGAAGCCTTGAGAGCTGATCCTCTAATGATTTTCAAGGCACCCCTAGAATTTACCTAGCTGAAGTTTTCTATGTACATCAAGTCATCAAACAAAATCCCCTTGCTGCTTCCCAGTGGTAATAGAGCTCTGAAGCTTCAAAACTGGTCTGTCAGGAGGAATTGAGTGCCTGGCCATTTGGGTGATGGTGAGGCAAAGGTCAGTCTGCACCCAGTGGACTGGGCTTGCCTCAGAGTTTTGAGCTGGCCTGAGTGTGCTGCCAGAGTTCAGTGCAGGATTTCCAGTGCTGGTCCGTGCACATTTTGAGCCACCTGCCCTCTGCACAGAGGTCTCTATGCACACAGCAGTCCCTGGAGCATCACAACGTGGTAATCTACTGCTCTAGCAATCTTTTGGGGTGTGAAAAAATCTTTATATTTTAAAAAAAGGTTTTCAGAAGACTTTTAGCCATAAGATAACCAGAAGCAAAAAGGCCTTTTCTAAGGGCTCTCATAAAAAGAGTATGTCCCTTTTTATTTTGTTAAATAAGAATATATCATATTTGACTAGAACAAATGAACAAATTTTATAGTATTTAATAACTGAGCCAGTGACACAAATACAAAAATTCTTTTGACCCAAGGAGAAAAGAAGTTCCAGAGGAGCAATAACAATAAAACCAAAACAGCAGTAACACCACCTCTACAAATAACAACAGAAAATAAATAAGTAATAACTTTTACCTAAACCATATTAAGGATCATAAATATATTTTTAACATTTTGTGCTCAATTTAATATTTAGTCTTACACAAAAACATAAATTTCAATTGCTGGAATACACACCCTAGCAATATACTTTACAGGGGCATATGTTTGTTTTTCCTCTCCTTGACATTTTTATTGGAAAGGTGGGTTTCTACTATTAGTCTGTAAACACAGGCGAGCAATTTGTCTGCCTCATACACCTCAGTAATCGGTCAGTGTGGGACCAGCACAGGATTTTCTGGCTTGCAGAATCACCTTGAGGTATTATCAATCAACCATAATCGATCAATCATCAGGCAATACTTTCAAATTTTTAAACAACCTCACTTTGTTCTTGTCTTCCTCCTGTGCTCACAGCAAACAAAACACTGTCAACTGGGACCTTTTTACAGAACAAACTGAAAGCTGAAAACTTTGTTTCTTCCAACCTTTCTAATCAGGGCAGTACAGTATGTGTATTAATAGCTGTTGACTTTTGAAGATAAGAAGAAGAAAATATTTTCTGTGCATAAATCTCTAATTGTCACTAAACCTTCCATAATTTCTGAAAAGCAATATAGCTTTCAAGTATTCCCTTTTAAAATCTAAAAGAGAAGATTGTTTAACTTGGAAAAACACCCAATCCAGACAGGCTTCCCTATGGTTTCTTGGCTTTATCTCTCCTGCTCTTTTAGATTTTACAGCAGAATGACTAAAATTCTTCTCTTTCCAGGATTCTCATTAATTTTAGCTGCAACTAGGGTCCATTTACCAATTCCCTGCTTTTTGCAGAGAGGTAGCTTATGTGCCAGCTGATGCTCTGTGCTAGACAGGATGTGTTCATGACCCCTCATGAGATTTGTCTTCTTCTCTCCAGGAACCTGATACAAGCCTGAATCTGGTCATTATCATGTCTGTACACATAGGAAGGAGTAAGTGCTTCCAGCTCGAAATAGGTGTATTTTTAGATGTCAAGTAAATGGCACATGTGGCACAAGGCAATAATCAGCCTTTCTTGGAATCTGGTTGTCTCCATTGGTTACTCTGATATTGTTAATTTTTTACTTAGATTTATGACCTTTATCTCTTTACTGTGTGCATAACTTGAAAATTGTATAGTCATTTATCAGGCCATGTCCACCACTTTTCTCAAAATTGGAAAAAAATGTTCACTAGGCCCTGAAAGGTGTTTCATACAGGTTTCTCATGGGACATTTTTGGGTGTGTTACATGTGAGAGTAGGTAATATGCTGTCCCCTCCTCTGATTTTCTCTACTGTTCTTTGATGCTGCTGCCATGGAGAGAAAGGAGGTACCAAAGTCTGCCTGGAAGCCTGCCCTGTGCCAGTGATCTTCTCTTTATATCACAGGGAAATGCAGGCTCCAGACACAGGGACAGAATTTTTCTAGGTCTTTTTTGATGCTTGAGGACACTGTCAAATCCAAACATGGGGAGAGGATGATGTGAGGCAAGCTGAGTGTAGCTTAATGATTAGGGTGTTTTCCTGGGAGGAGAGTAACGCAAAGTTGCCACTTCTGTGTTTTATTTTTATCTCAGTAATGGACTCATGTTATATCTATGCAAATCTCAGGGATGGGGTCTGAAGCCCCAGCTCCATCCCCTTTGCTGTCTTCACTCATGATTTCTGCTCTCTTCGGATGCACAAGGGCCTGTCAACAGCGCAAAGAGCTGAGAACAACCACATTCTTCCCTTTTCCCTATTTCCTTTATTTTCTTCCCCTTACACCTGCCAAGGTCCTATTTAGTGTGCTTTTCTAGATGCAGGGGAGAGAAGATGGGCATAGTGTCATCCCCCTCAGAGACATGTCTCATCTCCTTGCCAGGAGTTATATTAGATATGTATATTATGTAATGTAGAAGTACACCTGTGTGCGTGAGGAGTGGATGGAGGAAAAAGGCTGTCATCCTCCCTTTTAATGATTTTTTTCTTCCAGCAAATCCAGCACTCCTTCATTTAGTGCCTAAAGGCTTTGAGCAGATTCTATACCAAGTGCATTGTTTTAGAGGACTGCCCCTCATATCTTTCATTTTTAAGTCATCACTTATTTAAAAGATTTTCATATATTTTGTTCACGTGCATAAGTGGAAAGCTCAATTAAGGCCTTTGTGGAGCACTGCAAAGAAATGCTACTGCTAATTAAGGTTGCATCAGAATTCAGGCTGGGGATGCTTAGTGACAAAGCTGAGGAGAGACAAGTAACCTGCTGCATTGCACATCACACGTGAAACAGAAGTTCTGTCTGTGTCTGCAAAACCTGATGTTATACCACATTTCTACTTTTTGTGCTTTTAACACAGGTGAGGAAATGGCACTTGAGGAAGAATTGGAAAAGTCTCTTATTTAAACAGCAAGTCACAGAATAATGGAAGGGTTTAAGTTGAAAAGGAGTTTTAAAGATCACCTAATTCCAGCCACCCTGCCACAGGCAGCAACACCTTCCACTGGACCAGAGTGTTCAAAGCCCCATCCAGCCTGACCTTGAACCTTTCCAGGGATGGGGCATCCACCACTTCTCTGGGCAACCTGTTTCAGTGTTTCACCACACTCATTGTTAAAAATTTCTTCCTTATGTCCAGTCTAAATCTACACTCTTTCAGTTTAGAAATGCTTCCAGTACATAAGCACTCAGTATTTTATTTGCAAAGGCTGAGTGAGTACTGGTCCTCATGGTTCGGCTTGAAGCATGGTAGGAAGCCAGCCCCTCCTGGCTGGACCAAGACATTTGTTCTGAGATGTCTTACACACTCTCTGGAAATTTCATCAACAATCTATAAATGGTGGGGCATGGTAGTGCTGAGGAAGACCTGGTGCTCCATGAGCTCTTGACTGCTGAGCAGAAGGTAGGAGGGAAGGTTAGACATGTGTGATGGTCATAGAAGGAGTAAGATAGGTTTTCAATTAGGTGATTAAAAGGACTAGATGAGGGTTTGAGAGAAGTTATGAGGTGAAAAGATATCTAAAAACAAGGAAATGAAAGGTGGGGATTTCATCTGTCTTACTCAAAAAGATCCCTACACCAGTGCTTTCAGACAGAAAAACACAGCTTAAAGCAATATGCTTAAGGACATTCTTGAATGCATTCACCTTCTAAGGAGAGAATTCTGAACAATAAAGTTGGAAATACTTTTGTAGAAATCTGTTTAAGTTTTTCATCAACTTTCTGTCCAAAATTGAGTGCTGTACATAAATAAGTCTGATACACTTTTGCAGTGTCTTCTAAAGCAAAGGACCCTACATTTATTTGAAAACTGCATGTAGAATGGCTTTTAACTACCACTTAAAAAAGACCAAGCTGTATCCAAAGTGTATTTTCAGTGAAGCTTTTCTGTATCTAAAAGAAATACAGCAAGTATTGCCATATAAGCTTAATGATCTGTATATTTAATGATGATAATACCCTGTAAATTTATAGTTGGCTACACATTGATTGTGTTCTGTTTGATATCTAGAATTTATTGGCTAGCAGCAGAGGCTATGAAGCAGAGTTATTATGGTCTGAAGTTGAGTTCAACTATTAATGCCTTCTTAGGTGTCTCAGATTACATCCCTGCAGGATCTAAGAGCATGACAGTGACTGGGATGGTCACATTCTATCAACAAGTTAGGCACATGCCCTCAAGAGGAGGAAAGCTTTACACTTTCTGTCATGAGTGGAAAAATGATTTTACATGGACCAATAAAGGCAGCAAAGTTGCCATAGGGTTTAACTAATTTATGCATAGGTTTTTCAGTTGTTTATGTTGGACTGTCAGGTGGAAGTCAATGTGTAAAAATAATTCTAGCTCAGCTCCTAAGAACAAAACTCTTGAAGCACTTTAGTCAATAACAAATGCCCAAATACAGGAAATGACAAAGTGACTTTTGCAGGAACATCAACGATGCAGCAAAGGTGCTCACTGAATTAGACAACTAGACTTTATCAGGTGTAGTCAGTGGAAGAGATCACTTGATTGTATCAGCAAATTGAATAGTAATTTGTTCCAAGCTTTACCATCAAGTAAAATCATGTATCCTAATAGTTCAGAAATTTCATACATTGCCAAAAATATCTTGTCCACTGTACTAGCAGGGAAAAAATTACAGCTTTGATTTTCCATGATCTGTGACATTTATAAATTGCATGAAAACTTGCTGGAGGTAATTTTTAATATCTGAAAGATGATAAAGATAGGGATGATGAAGAGTCACTTTCAGTGTCTGAAGACTAGTTATATTTCTTTCATAATCTGCTTTGTGGTTGTCTTGGGTTATGGAACCAAAAAAATGTGTATTCTATTTCATCTGTTGAAAGCAGTTTGGGAAATGTAGGTGGTTTTTTTTGGTTTTTTTTGGTTTTTTTTTTTTGTCTCTTGTAACTACGGGGGGAGGGGCGTCGATGCTTTCTGATAATGGCCCAGCTGTTAAAACCTGGTGGAGTAGTGTTCCTTATCTCTTTCCTTGCTCATTCCCCCCCCACGGGGATATTGGCTGATAATGGCCCATTAAGGCTCC